>JAMKCH010034505.1:0-40252 GCA_023653785.1 Ophioderma brevispina | reverse complement strand
AAGTAATCCTCTCCCCCAATATCGTTTGTCATCAAGTTTATTGGCAAAGGGCAGAAGTATATTTTGTTTTATAATTGTAACCTTATTTTTCCAGTAATTTATTTCTTATGAGGATACACAATCAAAAGGTGGAACTTCATGGTAAAATAGACCTTCATGGCTGAGAACTTTTAGATGTCAAAAATGGAAGCTATCTTGGAGTAAGTCTTTAAAGGCTGATGGCCCAATTTCACTCAGTACATAAAGTTTTCATCTTGAGAGAATGGCCTTCACCCTCAAAACCCGTCTGTAAAGTTTTTCGCGCCGATATTTCAATCCATTTTGATGTGAGCGCGACATTCGATTGAGTACTGTGTAAAATTTAATATTTTAGCAGAATGTCGCGTGGCAAGATTAAAAGCAGAAATTATCTTACCCACGTCACATTGTCTGGTGAATATTATCATCGCCAGGGGCTGCAATAACCGTTGTCCTATTATTAGATGATAGACTGTTTTTTTTCTTTGTCATTTCTTACCTTTTTTTATGGCCTGTAGCCATGAACTTGTATGGTATTTTGAACATATTCTTGTTTGCCAAATTCCAATTTGTAGCCCATTGGAAAACTTTCCACCATGTTTTTGATTATTTGTTTTATCTTTAATGTCAATAGGAAATTTGCCACTTCACAACTGCACAAGCCTGGTTACTGGATGTGGATTCAAGGTTTTCTGACACAATCATTGCGCTTTTATCGCTTTGTCTATCAAAGCCAATTTTGATTCTTGAGTCACCATTTTCATCCTCCATGTCCTGTGTGGGTGGTGTTATTTGTTTCAAGCTCCATGTCAATTCCCCCATTCTGGACATGACTGCGCGATTGGGCAGTTTACAGATTTTTTTTTTACAGTTATGCTGACCAAGTGGTCAAATTTATTGACTTTAAAAACCAAACAACAGGTTTATTGTCAAATAGAGAGCACACATATAAAAATTATCAAGCACAAAAGATATATAAAATAGTAAAGTACCATCTAACTTATTACAAGCATTATCAAGGTAGCACAAACATTAAGAGCTGATCTAACATAATCCGCAACTACCTTAATAACATCAAAATCACTAGCACACAATAAGTTTCCACAAAATAGTTCCATATCAGCTCATTTTTCAGTAACAAGAGCATCATAATTTGAGCAAAAAAAGTGGAACGAATGTCATTTATAGGCAGACATTTCCCATGAAAAAATGGAACTCATCTTCAACAGCAATCAGATCACAAAAGCAACAAATACGATTTTCAGCTGGTATCCTAGGAGTAATGTAACGACCTTTCTCGATCATGAGTATGAGCACCAATACGGAGTTTACAGAGTGGGTGATCTAAGATTATGGTTAACAACTGAACATAGTGTTCTTGATTGAACTGGTTTTAATGTACATGGGGGGGGGGGGGGGGGGGGTAAGTCCTAATTAGTTTGAACAGTAGAGATTTGAAGATACCATTCAATTTATTATACACAGTAGACCAAGGAAGAGTTTCTAGATTTTCATGAACAGATGGCTTATGGAGAATATTAGGTTTTCCAAATATCAATATTGTCATTAATTTACATATACTTTAATTCCATTTGACCATGTAAAGTGTTTAACATTCTGAATCCTCGGGTTTTATCAATGAGTGCAAATGAATAGCTAATGAATCAAGAACCCTTTCCAACAAAAAGTCATCATTTAGTTTTCCACCAATATTTTTAGTGAGAGAGATAACATAAAAATCAAAAGTGGGATGACTACCCAATTCACCTCTCACTGCATTATTAGTAGCTCTACGGTGAACACCCAATATTAAGTTACAGAATTTGATATGAAGTGTTTTCGCTCTAATTTTATCACAAATATTAATAAAATTACCATTCTTAAGCCCTTAAGTAAGTAAGGTGCCCCAATCTTCACAACCTAACTTAAGATAGGTCTTACAATGTTGAAAAGTTTGAACTGCCCTTTTACGACTAACATAAGGGTTTTTCCCTATTTTAAAAGAAAAGCCTTACTTCTTTATCCTTCAAGCTATTAATAGCTGACGTAAAAGAAACCCAGATGGAGTGAAAATTATACCGAGATAAACTGTTTCATTACATACTTAAGTATAGAATTACCATACATAAAATGGTCTTTAGTAATTGAATGACCACTTTTGTTAAAAAATCATAATTTTTGTTTTATTAATAATTAACACTTAATTTCCATTGAGAGCAATATTAGGTAATTTATCACGAGCAATTTGAAGATCACAGCACTCGTGGACATAAAACTAAGTCCATCAGCATACTTAAACAACTTAAGGAGACGCCTCAAATTAACAGGTCACACGGATGATCAAAATATTTGGGAGATCATGAAGAAAACATAGTAAAGAATACGGGACGTAAGACCAACCTTACTTAACACCAACCGATGTGTTAAAAGTATCAAGAAAACCGTTATCTTAATTATCACATTTAAACAGTAAGAACAGAAGTATACATACATGGAGTTAGTTCGCTGGGTGAAGTCATCTACCACAAGACCGACTTGACATATTTAAAGTATGTGTGGGAGAGCATTTGCTGGCTGCAAATTTTTCAAAAGCATAAGAAAATCAACAAAACAGACATACACATGGTTAATTTTGAAATCTACTTGTCAATACAGTCCGTGAGGACTAAGATGTGAAGCGTGATTCGAGAGCCTTTTTTTGAAAACCAATTTGCTCTCTAGGAATAAGGGCATCAGGGATTTCCAACGGGTAATTTGGGGACTGCTAGGTGCATTTCCTATGGCAGTCGCTGTCACAGTGACATTACACAATCACCGGGGGGGGGGTGCTTAAACCTTTGGGTGGGTGCGAAAATTGCTTTTAATATCATGATAATTTAATGAAACCGTCCCGGTTAGTGGATTAACCTCGCTGCAAAACAGTGCAATTTCCAATACCGGTTTATTTAGATTTCATATATTCTGGTGACCAGGCCGGGTAGCCTTAGTCATTCTGGAATAAAACTAGCACCGGGTTATGCCCCCATGAGACTCATTTGTTTTGCAGTCTTTAATACTTTTCTTCTTTCCGTGGTTTGGTCCTAAAACCTCAGTCGATGTTTCTATACAAACAATTGAATTGACGCAAATTAAACATTAATATTTTCAAAATATCATGCATATCCCTTTAACTATTTCCTGTTGGCCTGTTCAGGACTTGTTTAGCTTGAGATTGTGTCAATTGCTCACTAAAGGGCATTTTATTAGCACACCTCTCTGTTTATCCCATGTAATTGACATTTCACCCTGTACTTTTGCTCAAGTCACGTTAAGGTATTGTGATGTCCTGGCCGCACCACTGCTATCTCATGAAAAGTTTATCAAAAATAACCAATTACGTATATCAAAATATTAGGTGCAATAAATCATAATGAATTAATGATAATGTATGTTAAAATTGCACTATTACATTGTTAGTATTTCGATTTATTTCTCCTTCCCTTCACACCACATGATGCTAGCGAATCAAATGAACTTGCAACACACATTCATATCACATGCAGGGTGTACACAGGATTTAATTTTGGGGGGTGCGGGACTTCAAAAAAGTGGACCTTTTTCGACCTTTTGGTAAAAGTGGACCTAACCCCCCTAAAATAGTCCTTTTTTTGGACTTTTCGAACATTTTTTTCCCCAAAAAAGTGGGCTTTCTTGTCCAAAATCAGCAAAAAGTGGACTTTCCCCTTTTGTGGAATTGGGGGGGGGGGGCGACCGCACCCCTGCACTACAGAATTTGGCGATTTGGCGCTATATGGCCTCTGGTTGTGTTACATATACCAAAGTGGTCACAGGGGTGGAAAATTAAAATGCCTTATAGGCGACCTTTTCTTTATACTGTTTTTCACTTATAAAACCATATTTTTATGAAAATAATGATTTGAAGCTTTATCTTGCTTTGATAATGTGTTACAGCTATGAAATGTGGGCAAAACCTCAATTTGTCTGTTAACCCTTTCATGATAACATCCAAGCTCCCATTGCTTTGCATGTATTGATGATCCAAGTAACATAGGGTGAAATATCAACACCAAGGCTGATTCATGCCAAATTTCATATTCCTGTGATGACTAGAAAATTTTTAGAGTCAAACGAATGCAAAAAATCTCATATTTCTGGTTTTGACATCATAAGTTTGTCTAAAAATTTAAAGAGGCTTAATCCTTGTATTACTTCATGTGTGCATACAACCAACTGGGTAATTACTTGCACAAAAAAAATTTGAACAAAACTCCTCTAAATAAATATTTTCAGATTGAATCCTTTCCTGTTTGGGGTGGATGTTACATCATGTCCAACAATGCTTTTGTTGTGCTCCTCTTTCAATGCATTTACATTGGTTAATTATAACTTTCAAGTTTTTTGCATGACTTTAGCAAACTACCATTTTACATACCAAAGTATATTACAATGCCTATGTATAAAAATATTTGATGATAAAGGTCCTAATTTCAATTTCCATTTGTAGTTAAGAACATCTGCATTGTCCTTTAAGAAAATAATTGGTTAATCATTTTTACTTCTAAAAAGTTTAACTTAAATGTATTATTACCATGCAACAATTGTAGCAATAACACCCAAAAAACTAACTTTCCATCTCAAATTGTCTGAAATATCCTATATACTGCTGTTGCGGCACGTTACCATTTTTGCCTACCTACTGATTGTACTGTTCTGAGACTGTTCAAAACATTGCGATATTCCTTTTTCTGTCTCAAGACTTACTATTAGTGAACATTTCAAATTGAACATAAATGAAATATTTGTACTTTTACAGGACCCAAATCAGCAGTTTTAATACCAGATTTTGGTCTTTAACCAATACGGCACTCAATTTGACGTTAAATTGGGATAGTCAATCCCTTGTTGTAGAGTCAATTATCTTGGGGAGCAGCCGTTATTAACCAAATTGGTGAATCATATAATCTGTTATATTTCTAAATTTTCTTTGGAACACACAATAAATACTTCATCATTCAGAACTTTTTGTAGCTATTTTTTTTGCTAAAATCTCTAAAAAAAACGAGGTATTCACTGTTTTTCCACTAAATTGGTATTGAGCATGGTTTGATGCTCAAAATTTAACAATTTGAGGTTTTTTGTTGATCAATTTACAAAGTTATTTTTCCTCGCACCTTTCCCACCAATTGCAACATAGCGCTACAGCATGGAAATATTAGTGTTGACATTGTGTAACGTCCGCAACATTTTTACTATTGTTTTGGTTTTGTATATTTAAATGTCTTTTTATTTGGTATTGTGTTTTCTTGTTACTTAGCATTTTACTTTTGTCCAAATAAAAATTAGAGACCAATATACAGGTCGTTCTAAAGTCTAAACACTGATACAATGCATGACCCACCTGTCAACATTCAAATGTGCGTCCGCACAAAGCTTGATCAGTGCCTGTGACAAGTGTAAATAACTTTGCATACAAAAGAAATGAAAAAAAGAAGCCTTTTATTGAATTGGGTCATCTGAAACTGCTACTCTCTATAACTGAATACAGCCCTGCCAGATGAAAGTAATGACAAATCATTTAACTAATGGTTCAAATTCAATTAAAAATCATATTAAAAATGCACATTTTTTCACTTTAATCAATTAGAGATGACTTTTTAATTTCAGTGTAAATTGTAAAATAGATATGATTAAATTAAATACAACAGTTGCCCATTCTTGCTGTAACTACTTAGAAAGGCTTCAATAGCTTATTTTATCCGTCAACATTGACACAATTAACATCCGCAACACATTTTTGGTTACGACAGGGGTGTTTATAGTAAAAAAGACAAGTAAAATTTAGGTTGTAAAGAAAGTTCACTCTTATTACTCTATCATCTGGTAAATGTACATATACAAACATCTTCTTGATTCCCCAATTAAATAAGAAAAACCTTGATGCTGTGTTTTCGAACAGTTCTAGCGTTGCGGACGTTACAAGTGTTGACGGGAAAAAATGTAATGGCATCATCAGGAAAAATTATAAGATGGGGGAGCATTGCCTGCCTGGTTCTGTTGGAAGTGTGTCACAGGCCTTTTATTTTACATATACAAAAATTGTTAGGTCAAGTGATTTATCACCTATGTAAACAGAATTTAATGTTGCGGACGTTACAATTGTTTTGTCCGGAAAATACCCTTATTAAAATCATATTTTTCCCTTTCTACCTTCTTTAAGAATGTGATATCAGAATTCATTTTGTTTCAATATTGTATGTATATATAACCTATATACATGCCAAGTAATTAATATAACCTTGCTCTAATTTAGGGCAATGCCTGCTACTTTAGGGTGTTAAATTGTTGACGGAGAATGTAACATCCGCAACATCATTTTTGAATTGACCAGGAGGGGCCTCGTTTAGAACAGGAAACGTATGTGTGTCCATTATTTCGGGAATTCTAACATTGGTACAGATTGATATGATGAAATAGAAGATCAAAGTTATTCTTTGTTTGCAATTGACATCATTTGTCCAATGGTACTGTTTGGTTGTAAACAAATTCCGTCAACATTGGCTGTTGAAGCTTGTCCATCACACCACAAGGGGGAATCCCCAACTTTGTTAGCTATGGGGCTCAAGCTAGGTCTATACTTTAATATATCGCTCGGTCAGGGAATAATTCAGTTTGTGCTGCTACACAGTTTTTGTGGTTGTGCTCCTCAAAGTGTCATTAAAGCTTTTTTGGTATTTTAAAAAAACGAGAGCCATATGCAGTTTGTGTTTTCCCACAAAAAGGAGGAAATTTCTGCTCATTCTTAGCTTGCAATTTTTTTGATTCTGTAACAATGCTTTTCTTCAAAAGAGTTACAACAAAGGATTTATTTAATTGTTATAGTGTACAAGTTTTCCTGTTTTTCTAAAAGGTCTAATTTCTGTTTTTACTGTGATTCTAATTTTCATAAAATGACCTGTTTTTGGGTTAAAAAATAAAAAAGATTGTAAACAGTAAAAAGAATGAGATGGAAAACATTTTCAAATGTTCTTCAAATCCAGGTTTCCTAGACGATCATGTGAGAACAATTGAAAGAATTTGATATTTTGTTGAATGTGCCTGGATCACTTTAAACATTTTAACATAAGTCTCCAGGCGGATGGATGAAAGTTCGATGTTATGTTCGGTAACCCGCCCGCGTGTTATGATTTTCTTGTGCGCGTTTGGAGATGCTGAATCTCGAAGAAGAAGTTAATTATTTTATATATTTATAGAAAATATAAGGTTTCGTTTTTTTATGCTACCATTTCATTTTTCATATGATTTTCCTGACGATTTAGGAGATTTTAAAACAAGAACAGTGAAGAAATATCTTTCCTGAATGTAGGGCGGTGTTTGACACAACATTGTAGGTATTAGAGCACGCTGAAAGTTGGTGTGTTGATGACAGGGCTGCTTTTCGTACTGCTAAATAATGAATAATGAATGTGAATGAAAACGTTCTGCCCATAGGTTTGCAATAAATGGGTTTGACGGGAAACATAACATGAATTTCATTGGCCTAATAGGTTGCCGGTTTGAGAGGTTTACCAGGGTAAGAATCTGGCTGAGGTTGTTGTGAAAGACTACTGAATTCTGAATAAAAATTAGGATTAATGGACACAAGTTGCCAGTCCTATAAATCATGGCAAAGACAATTATAGAGTGTTGTGCAGTTCTATACCTTTGACATCTTATCTGTGTGTGAACCTTCTATGTAAACAATGTGACTGCAATTCTACCAATAAGCTATCCTTAATGGCATATTTTGTCATTTGTGACAAATTGGTTTAAATCAATGGTTTCAGCCTTTAGTTCTCTATTGGCAAGCCCAGTTCGAATAAACACTCAAACCTTGATGAACCTTCTTCAATCACAAGATAGCAGCACCCTTCCCACCTATCCCGACGGGACTTTTTTAACTATGGAGGAGCTTCAGATCTGCCTGAAGAAACTGAAGGACACCAAGACACCTTGGGTCCGACAAACATTCCATGCATGGTAGTCTGGAAGAATCCACTATTCCATGATCAACTGTTAGATATTTTGTAAAACACCTACAGGGGAAACAAACCCCGCTGCCTTTTCAACATCAGTCATCATTCCTCTACCAAAGAAAGGCGACCTCCAACAACCCCAAAACTACAGAGGACTCACACTGTCACCACTGGGCTCTATAAGATTTCTACAACTCCATGCTGCTCAAAAGAATCACCCCACATTAGATCCCATCTCAGGACGGAACCCGAAATGGGTTCGCAAAAGGAGATCAAACACTTACCTCAGATACCCTGCCCTCAGAAGGATAATTAGAGAGTTGAGAATTTTCCAAGAGAAAGGAGAGGAAAGCTTCCACTGTGTTCGTAGATTTTTCCAAAAAGGGGGGGCCTTTTTTTGACAGTGTAACATGGATGTATTGTAATCTGCATATTCTCGCCAACGATGGCGTTGTCCCCAGATGAGACTGTCAAGGCATTTGCCATGTCAGTATGATTAAACCATATAGCTTGTTGCAGCCCATGGATGAGCCCACAAAGGAGTTCCTACAACTACTGGAATCCTCCAGGGAGATACTCTTGCTCCTATCTCCTTGTAGTCGTGGTTGATTACACTCCTCAGACCGGTTTGACCTCATGAACGACAAAGGCTCACCATCAAACCCAAGCGTTCCAGACGTTACATGGGTCAGCATCTCACAGACCTGACTACGCAGATGATCTAGCTCTTAACAAAGCCGATCTGATATGGGCTGCACAAGATCTAAAACATCACTTGAGAATGCCTCAGACAAAGTCGGCCTACATATAAAATGCAAGAAGACTGAATCTATGACTGTCAATGAGGAGGGAAGACGATATCAACCTATCTGCACAGCCGATGGTAGCCAACGCAAAGAGGTCAAGGACTTAAAGGATCTAGGGGTTCCTATGTTGCCGACAGCAAGAAAGACTCCTGTCACGCAAAGGACAAGCTTGAATGCCTGCAATAATCGACACACCACGTCTGGCAATCTGGTATCTCCATTCACCAAGCTGAAATTCTTTTAGAGCATGTGTAGAGGGTATCCTCTTATATGGATCTGAGACCATGAAGAAAGAGCGACAGGATAGAATGGCTGGCACCTACACCAAGCTTTTAGCGAGGTACAAAACATACCTGGCAGTCGGAGCACAAGACCAAGCCACAGATATATGGAGATATCCCTCAATTTCATCTTCGTTGCCCAACGCCGTGCACGATTTGCCGGTGGTCACTGTCATCGTTGCGTTTGACCACGTAGTCTCAGACGGCACCATGTTGGAAATTACATGCCAAAAACACGGGGGTCGTCGCCCTCTTTCCCATTTAACTCATGATGTGATTGCTCGAAGACAATCCAGCAGGATTTCCATCTGACATCCCCAACCTAATGCAAACAGGGACATTGGGCGCTACATGGAGAACAGCATCTCGGCCTGCGGCCGTTAGATTAGAATAAATCTCTCATGATTGGTTTTAAGGGGTGCACATTTTCTAAGAGCTTATTTTCACACATTGAGGAGTGCGTATTCATTGGAAAAACATATTTTCACATGATGTGAATTTGGCTAAGGAAAACTTTCGCGAATTAACTGGGGCTATCTGTGTGGCCTCTTATAGGCCTTTATATAGGCCTAACGGGTTGTCAGTATTGAACTCTGAGATGGTACCCAAGTTGGTCTGAAAACACTCTATACTTCCGACCTATTCATTTATATTATTGTGCTTTCAAACGTAGCTTCATCAGTACAGTTACTTAAAGGACCACTATCAGTGATTGAAAAATATCTGAAATTTGCAGGAATAGCTTCAAAGTGAGGATAAGTCTGTTAGGATTCCATAAAGTTACCTTCCAGCTGCTAGAATTGACACAAAAGAAGAAAAAGGCAGTGTTCCAAAGATACGATTCTCATTCAATTACGATGTGTAGTAAGTGTCCGAAACGGACAGTAATGACTAAATCTCTGATCTGTCCTTATTAGGTTGTTCTGTTCTTATCACTTGCAGGGTATGTTAGGGATACCTGTATTTGTTTAAATACATGCAAAAATTGATTTTTGAGATTTTTTTTTATGATTTGCTGATTAGCAAATCAATGATTAGTGTCTTTAAGAACTGTTCAATTCAGTGCAAACCAGGCCCACTTGGCTTGTAACACCATGGCTGTTCATTGCTGCCACAAATAGAGAACATATTTACCCTCAGTTTAGCATTAAAAACCATTACAGACTATGCCAGCGGGATAAATTAAATAATGGTTCACGATCCCATGTTGCACACAGACCAGGGGACCGAATTTTGATCCAAAAGTTTTGAAATTACAAGCCCGGGTAGTTGTAATAATATTTAGGCAGGGTTCTTTTCAAATACTTGTTATATTACTTAGAATTCAGCTGATAGCAAAAAGCTTGGGAAACAAGAAAAATTTGTTGGTGCTGGGCACCAATGTATGCCCCCGCGCAATGGCGAATTTTTAAAAACATCCGGAAAATAGCAAGGAATGAGGAGATAAAGAACATTTTCCAAATAAAAAAAAAAATGGCTAATGTATGGACTTTTATTGAAAACTGATGGTATAAATAGTGGTACGTAAACTTAACTCAAGTTCACTATACTTTGTTCAAGTACTGTAGTACCTAAATAGTCGACTCGACCATCGTTAACTGCTGTCAGCTGTCAAGAAATTGTCAATATTTTGATATATGCAATGATTATAACCAGGCACTGCTGGAACTTTGCCCAACTGGGTTCTGTGTAGAGATCAGTGATTTAATTGACCACTTCAACACGTCGTTGGAAATAGAACCTTGTACAGATCCAATATAAATTTTGTATTTAAAACAAGTGAAATACAAATCATTCTCACACGTATCATTCATTTTACTACAAAAAAACTATTTTAGGTTGCATTAATATTATGCATGTTATCACAAACCATTACGTAATTTTGAGCACTGTTCATAAATTTCAATTGTCAATGAAAATTGGTATGCCAAGGCTCTCAGGCTTCAAGCAGCAAAAATCTCTCATGCTGTCCAAGTATCAACATCTATAGCCCGCGCGGGGCAATAAAGCTTACAGGAAATGGCCCAGGATGACAAACTGACAATCACCGATTATATAACCATGACTACAGCACAGGCGGATATCGATGGTTGATTGCATAAAAAATATTATGACTATGATAAAAAAACATGCAGCTGTTTGTTTAAGACACGAGAGGGAACAACTCTAAAAAAAAAAAAATACAAGGTTTATAAAGGAAGGAAATTTGAGCCTTCAAGCAAGAAAAGAAAAAAAAAAAAAAAAGGAGGAAAAAATTTGCATTCCCAGAAAGACCCTACGCTAAGGACCGCTTCGCCCGTGTTAAAACAGGGTTTTCTTTTTCGTCGCCTAGGTCAATTTTTTCAAAAATGGCCCCTTTTTGGAAGGACCCGCCACCCTCCGTTAAAAAAAATCCTGCGTACGGCCCTATGTAAAAACACAAAACAAAATGTCAAGATTTGTTACTAAAACTGATGCAACACAATGACAGTG
This sequence comes from Ophioderma brevispina, assembly GCA_023653785.1. Classification (NCBI taxonomy): domain Eukaryota; kingdom Metazoa; phylum Echinodermata; class Ophiuroidea; order Amphilepidida; family Ophiodermatidae; genus Ophioderma; species Ophioderma brevispina. The sequence goes on along the minus strand of JAMKCH010034505.1, from coordinate 28,663 downwards.
GGAGGGGCTTAGCATAGTGGTTGTGATTGCCTGTGACCATCAAAATTCCCATGTTCGAATCCCAGTGGGACACTTGCTCTGGGGACTTATCTGGGTACTTAATTCTGGATTTGATCTGCATATACCAGCTTATTGATAAAAAACAGAATACCACTATACTCCATGGTTCACTTGGAGTTAGGCAATGAATCATTAAAGCATCACATCCTTGGATGGGGGTTACGCCGCGGTTGTAGAGAGAGTTACAACTACACATGTACATCTCAGCCAGTTTCGAATAAGAGGTAAAACCCCCGACTTGTCCCAATCTTCCACCAGCATCAAAGTGGGCCATGTTAGGAGCGTCCGTATCATGGATACACACGGCCCCCAGATAGCTTAACACCAGCTCAACTAATACTGAACATAGCCATTCACCAAACCTGCTGAAAAAAAACTTTGTGACAAGATCATGCCACACGTTTTTCCGATTCAGCCGGATCTATTGAATAAGCCTTGAATTACAGGATTTCATTTACACTTTCAACTATGGCATTACATGTTGCCACTTTTTTTACCTCGTATACAATTAGAATAGCACCCTCGGTTATTTTTTAAAGTCCATCAAGAGTTATGGGTTCTACTTATGCGTTCTGCTATAGTCCGTGTCTCTACCTCCGTGCAGTGAGGTCATAACATTTTACCGCCCGCAGTTAATAAAGAAAGTCTTTCTTTGTGCGCGGAGTGAAAAAGCGCCATCGCTTCAAGTCAGCAGATTGCGATTACTATTCGCGACCAACAAATCTCGCGTTACGTCAGCACAGAGGAGACACCACAGACTTAGTGAGTTGGAGAGTTGAATCTGCAATTTTAGCTTCAATTACAAAGCCTGAGACAAGGACAACTTCATAAACTCATCACCATCCAGGAAAATGCAGTAAAAGGCTACCATTTTGCACCATAGAGGTCGCCGACCTTTAACCCTCGTCCTTACCGGGGGGTTCCACTAGTGAACTTTGCTCCGGTTGCACTAATGCCAAAAACTTTCATAAAAGCTTATGAGTAATCGTTCTTTCATTCCTACCTTTCCTGGTCATTTTAGCGAAAAAAATGTGAAGGTAGCACCTTCACCGGTGGGGTTAGGGTATGTATTCAAAGTCGGGATAGGCTAAGGGGATGGTGCCACCCGAGGAATTTTATGGTGCATTTTTTTGAAAATAGTATGCCACAGTAGGGCTCCTAAAACTCTTATGTATTATGTAAAACATAGCCAATTTCCATCATTTAGAGCTGCAAAACGAATGGTTTGTAAAAATCCGATATTCCTACGTTTTTTTAGTGAAAAATTGGAAATTTTCGCCTATTTTCTCTGGAAATGAAATTTTGCAGGCTACAAACATTGATGAGGTCATTGTGCGCCCATTATAGGTATATTGGGTACTTATTGTGGGGATTGATGGAAAGAGGAGGACCATAGCTATCCACTGGTATCAAAACCGTAAGCATCGGGTGCTTATAACAATTCTCGAGGGGGGTGGTACCTACCCCCCTTGGTAAACATGTTACAAAAAAGCTTGGTAAGACGAGGGTTAAATGAAATATTGAAATTGAAATTAAAGCGGCATTTGTGTCACAGTCTTCACCCCATGGACTTGCCCAAAGAAGTCTGAGAGTTAGCCTTACAATTGGATATCTCTGCAAGAATAGCAATTTGGTAGAACAGGAAATTTCAGCATGGTTAGCCCATGTTTGTTCAATCATTTGCACAATACATACTCATAAAACCAAAAACCTCAATGATATCAAAGGATTATTGGCATTTTGGAGGGAGTAGTTTTTTTAATGATTTTTGCCATATTTTTAGCTGAAAATGGATTGACTTTGAATAAAAAAAAATGAGCAAAAGGGAAGTAAAAAAGTTTATTAAATTTTATTTAAACATTGTGATTTGTATGAGGAAAAATGCCCTTACTAAATTATATGCTCAAACACTACTTGAACAATTTTGAAATTTTTTTTTTCTAATCGCTAATTCCAATTTTGAAATTGATTCCCTTGGAATCATTGTATTAATTGTACCACATACTAAAATTGTTTTCCAAATTAAAATACACTATATGCTTTATGTTATTACATCCCAAAAGTCTCAACTGTTGCCAATTATAATTAAAAAAAAAACAACTAAATTTTAATTTTAAAAATCCATAGTTCTAAGAAGTTGAAACCCCCAAACCAAATTACAAAACTGGATTCCGGGTCAAACCAATATAAATTTTTGATTTACGACTACTATTAGATTTACATTACAAAATAGCTGAATTTGAGGCCATTTTCCCCCTTCTGAAAGAAAAATACAAATAAAATTTAAAGAACCGTTTTGTGGATCTTTCTCCTCAATAAAGGCAAGCAGCCCATGACAGACTCGACTGGCCATGCTTGACCTGTAATACCACAAAAATAGCCTGAAGCTAGTAAAGAGTTGCCATTTGGGTTGCAATGATATTCTGTCCTCAAGGGTGGCCAACAGCAGGCACCATTGTGTACTAGCCCTTCCTTTACCTCTCCTGGATTAGCCAGGTTATTTTAGATATTTCTAAGGTTTTATTTTGGAGTGTTTTCCACATGGGCTTGATAATGATGTGGATAAACAACAAGTTCATACTGAAGGGCAACTGTGATGAACTAACAAGGCCATGTTTTATACTCAGTTTGTGGCACATTTTGTTTGCAGTTAAATCGCCCTTGAAAATTGATGAATTGGCAGCCATTATTTCTATGGGAGCTTCTGGAAATTGCAAACTATCCTGAAAAAAGGCCAAAATAACAAACTGCAGGTGAAATTTCTATTTTCGAACCAATGTTATGATTAATGATACATGGAAGGGCCCATTCAATGTCAAACATTCGAGATTTTATGCACCGCGCACGTATGGATTTTTTTCGTTTTAGTGTGGTGTTAGACATTGATGGATATGAAAATCTGAATTTTGAGCGCGTCATAGTCCATTGCGGTTTCTACTAGAGCCATGGAAATTTAGGTGGGCGTCACCATCAAAAGTGCCGATCAAGTGAAAGCAGGACTACGTTGAGAGGGTCACAGATTAGTATTGGGAGCTCTCCACAACTTGGAAAATCACATCTATGGGTACCTATTTGGTGTAGAATTCAGATCTGGCATCGGGAGCCGGTTCATAGGGGGTTTACTTTTAGAGTTAATTAGGCGTAAATATGCGCCTTTGTTTCATTCGGGGCAAATCTGGGGGGTCATACTCAAAAGTAAAGACATTTTACATTTTATTGTCCATCTTTTGGTCAATCAAAAGTTGCATAGTAGAACTTTTAAACCAATACAATTAGAACACATTAGAAAGGAATAAGGGATTGGTTACAGCCCGTTGATAAATGGTAATTGTCTGTGTTTGATACATTTTGACCCCCCTGAAAACCAAATGTTGACATTCGACCACCACCCCTCACTTAAGATATGTTGAAGGATTATCATTAAACATTTTCTTGAAAGAACTTTTTAGCTTGGTGGCTTTATTTTTTCACAACAAAATACGCACTCAAAAGTTACCACACAAAGGTATATGTGACCCAGAGGTCATTGTACATGAACAGTGTATTCACCTTATACATTCTATGGGGAAATCAAAAAAAAGTGTCTTTGGGCTGATGAAAACATGAAGACATCAAGACATCAAGCTGGTTCTTTCAAGAATTATTCTTGACCCAGATGTTGTATCTTCAACATTCGAAGTAGAGGGGTGATTTGGTGGTGATGAATGTCATAGGTCAAACATTGAATTTCAGGGGGGCCAATATCTATGTCAAAAATGCAAATTATGATTTTCAACCCCTAGGCTGTAACGCGCTGATTAAGTTCCTTATGTGCGTTATGTACTGCCGAAAACAGAAATCCTGCAGTATGACTCGATTTCAATCATAGGAAAATGGACATTAAAAATATTGTTACTTACGGGTTCTGACCCCCCAAACTTGTCCCAGACAGATGAAAGATATTGCATTTTTACCCCGAAATAAACTTTTAAAAGTAAAGGAGCTATCACATTTTTATGCCAGATTTTAAAAAAAAAAAAAAAAAAAAAACCCCAGATAGTGATTTTCAAGTTGGGAAAGGTTCCATTACAAGTTATGGCCCTCTCAAAATTGTCTTTCGCATCGACACAGCATTTTTTATGGTGACCCCCCCTAAAAGTTTCTGACATTACTCCAGCCAGGAAAACGAATTCGCAGTATGAAGCTCAAAATTTCAGGAGTTTCATTTCTCATCAATATCGATCATCACACCAAAAAAAAGAAAAAAATCCATGACATGCTGCGGTGACATCTCGAGTGCTGACATGGAATAGCCCAGAGTCAGTTTCATGGTAGCCATTTATAGGAGGAAAGGCGCAGTAGCCTGGCTGGTTGTTTTGTGGGGGCAAGATCCTGGTCAAAGATAAGCCATTTAAGGAGGAGGATGTATTACATTTTGCTTTATTTCAATTCACTTCCGTACACTATTATATCAGATAATGTCACTCACATTGAATGGACTATGGCTGTAGGCTCGACGCTTCCAAACCCAGGGGCACTTCGGTGACAGAGGACTGAAAAAAAAAGGAGTCTTGTTATAGAGACAGCCAAATTGCACAAAATAGGGTTTTTTTGAGTGGACAAATGAAAATTGTGTTTTAAATGGAGTACTAAGAGAGTAGCAAGTATAACGAGGCTTTGAGGATTTTTGCACAAAAATTTCTAACAATTTGTTTAATAAAGGTCCTCTTAGGTGTAAAAAATGTTCAAAAAAATTTCCCCCAAAATAGGGGTCTTTGGGTAAAAGTAGTAAAATTTTCATCAAAAAAATATGGGGTCTTTGAGTGAATTTTCAAAAAAAATATGGGGTCTTTGAGTGGAAACGAGGCTGAAAAAGGTCTTAAAAGCCTTTTAACATACGAGTCCTTCCAAGATGGACCGGGGGGGGGCGGGGGGAGCCCATTTTTGGAAGCAGGAAGGAAATGGGAATGAGAAGATGCTAGAAGACCCACTATGATGAGGCACAGAGATAGGCCAATTATAAGGGGCAAAGTTCTGGTCTGTGCATTCTCAATTTCCCAGATCCAGCACGCACTATTTTGCAAAATATGCAGTGTTCTTTAATTGTTGAAATTTGCACAAAGCAAACATAATTTTTCTTGACTACTTAAGGGAAGCACAGACAGAATCATGTAAGGGGTGCTGAAAGTGGTCAATCGGGTGCCCCTTAAAACAGCATCCGGGATCCTCCCCTTCCCTTAGCCACCATGCCTCGGAATCAGGGCCATTTCTTTCCTAACTTTTGTGAGCAGGACAGATTGTTGTGTAGTACAACGTTTAGTTGAACAAAGAAAGTTGAACAAGAAAAAGCGGATACATATTTATACCCAAGCGATGGTTTATTTCATAGGGCCCTGTCAACACATTGACTTGCCAGTCTTGCTGCAATACTCAAAACAGATGACCCTTATGCGCAAGTGTGAGTTTTGACCACACTCATGTCTGCGAAGCATAGGTTGTGGCAACCGTTCCAGAGTGGAGGTATTCATTATATTGACTCATGCCGTCCACAATAGCAGTAGCGATGTATTCCGTAAGTTATCAAGGATTAGAATTGCAAAACTGGCACACCAATCCTTGCTGGTCTTGTTGTTAGGTAACTGACCTCTCATGTTTACAGTTGCTCCCGGGTTCGATCTGCTACTGCTAACTTACTCTGCCTCTTTCAAAATATATAAAAGTTTCATTATTTTTTCAGGTTAGAGGGAAAAAAAAGATAAGAAAAAATAATAGCTGCCCTTTGAGGTTATTGAGGGAGACTGCTCCTGGAGCATGGGTGGTAGTCAAAAACTACTGGGTGCACTTTATATAACCGGTGCATTGTGGGTCTTATTTTCAGCTTTGGTATCAATGACCTCTTTTAATCCAAAGAAGTCCAGTTTAAGTATTACAAAAATTTCTAGATTTTTTTTGGAAAATTAGACCAATTTGTCAATTTGGAGCCATCATTACCGAAATTTATAAAACAGAAGGAAAAAAAATCAAGAGTAGATCACTGACATTAAAAAACAAATGTGTTAAATTTAGTCCAAAATCTGCTTCTCCGGTAAAACTGGTATAGCTATTGGACCCATTCTCATCTTGCCATGATATGGGTATACTACTACTTTCACCTAACCAAACCAAAGTTGAGAATGAGAACCCTCCCAGCTCCCCACGACACTATATAACCCACTTTGTCTATATAGCATACAAGCATAAATTACCACATGCACTGACTGTACCTGTGCTATCAAAAACCCACTGACCATAATTCCGGGGGGGGGGGGGCACTCATGTGTAATGCTGTAGCACCGTGGTGAATTGACTTTCAAAAATGACATAAGCTAGGATTCCAACACTCTGCAAACCGACCCTAAACAAGGATTTTTTACAAACGCAAAGTTCCCCTAAAGAGGATTCGGATGTGATGAAATATATTACCAAAAAAGGATGTACCCAAGCAAAGATACCCTAAGAGGATTCGGGATGAAATATATACCCAAAACAAGGATGTTACCCAAGCAAAGATACCCTAAGGGAGGACTCTGATGAAATATATAGGGCCTACGACCCCAAACAAGGATGATAATGCTCAAAACCTAACAGAGTTACTTGATATGAAATATATCCCCTAAACTAAGGATTGACATTGCAACTGGACCAGGGGAATCTTTACTTTGACCATTGTGGACCGAAATAGCTGATTTGGGTTCCAGGCAATGCTCAACAACCATTGATACACAGAAAACACCGGGAGCCAAAAACACCGGGAACCATCTAAAAACCAGCTGTCAATTTCCATCCAGAGTGTTCATTTTTCTTTTAAGGTAGAAAGATCCTAATCAAAAATGTGTTTTCCTTAAAGAAATCAATTTTCTGTTTTGTCCAATTTTTAGTAATTTCAACCATGAAAAATCAAAAATGCTAATTACCATATTTTAATAATGTTTGTTTCCTTAGCAATGCGTTTAGACCTTAGTTACGGATATTTTGCAAAAAACTTACAGAAATAAAAAATTGGAAACCCTTTGTTCTATACAGACCAGGGAATCAGGCAAATACAGCCTCTTTTACATAGGGGTTAAGGAAAGTAATGTAATTGCTGCAAGAACACTGGTGATGTTAATTGACCAGTAAGTATCCAAAAACCTATTTTTGCCAAAAAAAAAAAAAAAAAAAAAAGTGTAATTTTTGATGCACAATATCTCCAGTTTTGTTTCTTCAAATAAAATGCCATTTTGCCAGAGTTGTTCATTAGATGATACTGCTTGTACTGACGTTTTTTTATTTTTAAAGTGTACCCCGCTTTGGAGTTATTAGCATTAAACATATTAATGAGCTGTGAAATTCATGTAATTTTCATATTTTTGAATATTAATCAGAACCTTTTCATAAATTAGAAAAAATGAAATCGTCAGTACAAGGCAAATTGTGTAATTGTCATAAATACCAAGTTTTATGTTGATAGGTTGTACACTTTGGTTAAAAGAATGCAAAATTTCTTCAAAATTGCAACCATTGGCGGCCATATTGGATCTCTCATTTGCCATAAAAATATTCAGAAATGTCGGATTGCCAACATAATTTAACTCTACCTTAATATTATGTATGAAAAGACATGAAAAAATGTTTAAATTAAATTAAGATTTAGTGGATTAGGATCTTTCTACCTAAAATTATAATTTGGCATTTTAAACCAAAAGCTAAATTGAGGTCCATGCAATGCTCATCAACAAATTGATTACACAAGAGTCGAAAAAATCGGGCACCATCCAGAAATCATTCTGCGGAATCCATCCAAGGGGTACTCTACTTTTGATTTTAACATTGACCATTTTGGACCAAAATAAACCCAAATCGGGGTTTCCGGGCAATTGCTTAATTCCACTGACTGAAATAGAAAAGAACGAAAACACGGAAAACCACATTCTAGAACCCATCCCAGTTCTACTTGTGTTTAAAATCGTTAATTTGATCGACATTTTGAACCAAATAGCTGATTTTTTATCCAGGCCCCAATGATCATCAACTATTGAAAACCACTAAAGACATAGAAACACCAGGAACCATCCAGACAAACAACCAAAGTATCAACTGTTGTTTACAAATCATTCATTTTGACCATTTATATTTTGACCCAAAATAGGCCAATTATGAAATTTCATTGCTTTAATTGAAGTAGGGATATTTTTAAATGTGGATTTTAGTTGAGCATCATTTTTCTACGATTATCATTGTTTATTACATTTGTTTTATCGTATTTTCTAATATTTATATGACCCGCTGACATTAATTAGTGAATGCAATAGCCAATAACAAAATCCGAAATCGGAAAAGTAACCAATTAAAAACGGCTCACCAAACCCCCGCTCAAGTTGTGACACAAGCCTTTCTTCGGGCGGGACCAGGTTACGGCAAATGGAAAAGTGACAATGGGCTGGGTATATCCAGGGGAGATATCGGCGATAAAAGATGGCTTTGTCTGATCGAATCTTTGATTATCAAATGAGCTTTCAATAGAGCTTTCAAGGGCGGCCCCAAGGCTGCAGAGGAGTTGCGCTGTCACCGCTGGCCTCTGGGTCTACGGCTCCATGCTGCTCGGCAGGGTCGCTCCTCACGGGGCTCCCATTCCGGGACGTAGCGTGGGCGGTTCGGTTTTCGCGGGGGCAGGTCGGCACTGCCTCGGATGCTTGCCCTCGGAGGCGGATCGTTGGAGGAGTTGGGAAAGTTCCAGAGAGGGCTTCAGTTGTGTTTGTGGATTTTTCCAAGGCTTTTGGCAGTGCGTTGGCGGGGATGTGGTGGTGATGCTGCATGTTTCGCGGCTGCGTTTTTTTTTGTCCCGGGTGGGGCTGTCGGGGCGGTTTGCAATCATTGTGGTGGCCCATGTGGCTTTGTGCTGGAGTCCTCCAGGGAGATGCTCTTGCTCCCTGCCTCTTTGTAATCGTGGTTTGGTTGCGTCCTCAGCGGAAGTCTGACATCATGGGACGGTGGGACTAGCCACGGACCCGGGCGTTCAAGGCGGTCGCGTGGGTAGGCGTTCTCACGGGCCTTGGACCGCGGGTGGTTATGGCTCTGACGGCTGGATTCTGATGTGTGGTGCACGGGGATCTAATGGCTCACTTGGAATGATGCAGACGGGTCGGCCTGCATTCTAAATGCCGGGAGGACCTGGGGAGGACCTGAATATGTGGACGTCAGTGGGGGGGCGGTCATCGCCTGTTGAACAGCAGTGGTGGACGGCTCGGGAGGTCGGGGACTTAGGTGTTGGGTTCCTGGTGTTGCCGACAGCGGGAGGAGGAGGACTTCCTGTCACGAGGGGACAAGCTTGGGTGCTGCAAATGGGCTGCACCACTTTGTGGAGATCTGGTTTCTCCAATTCGACCGGGCTGGGGTTCTTTGGGGCCTGTGTAGAGAGTATCTGTTATGTGGATCTGAGAACTGTGGACCTGAAAAGAAGGCTACGGATAGGAATGGAATGCACCTGCAAAGGCTTCTTATGCGAAGTACAGGGAGTGTCCTGGCGCGGGCGTGGGACCAGAGCACAGATGTATGGAGGATGTCCATCGGTGTTCATCTTCTGTTGCCCAGGCGACGTCGCGCGATTTGCCGGCGCTCGTCGTAGTGGCGATTGGCCAGGTGTCCTCGGACGTAATGTTTGAAGTTGCCATGCCGGGGCGGGGGTCGTCGCCCCTTTGGCTGCATTGATGTGGTTGCTCGGCGTCCGCGCGGGGTCCACTCTGGCGTCCCCAGCCTCGAAAGGGCGGGAACCAATTTGGCGCTACGTGGTGAAAAGCATCTCGGATGCGGCCTTTAGATAGAACATTAGAACAATTATTCTGGGTTCGTCAAAAGTGAAAAACAATATATGCGACAATTAAATGCGCGAATGTAGTTATCGAAGACACACTAACTCATCTTTAATAATACGGGTACTTCCGGGGATAAAATAGAACGCCAGACGGTGCAGATGCGGGGGGGCTCCAAAACCTGTAAAGATGGTACAAAATCACGGCCGACAAAAAGGGTTTGTTAAATTGTAAAAAACACATAAATTAAAAAAACCAAATAAGTAATAAATATATCACCTGTAGTTGGATAATATTTTAACAAGTCCCTAAGCGAGGATACACTACGAGTAACCCTAACGAACGGAACGGATGCAATTTTAGAGCCAACGGACAACGTTCCGGTACCGGTCGGAAAATGTTTCTCGTTGCATCTCGGCGTTCAAACAACTATTTTTTGTCGCGCAAATGACTCTCATTGGCCCTCATTGCATCTGGCCGTCTTTACCGGAAAATGACGCGATGTTCCTCGTTTGCATCTGGGCGTCTTGACGGGCAACTGACGCAATTGTTGCCTCGTTGCATATGGGCCGTCTTCCCGGGAAATGAATTGCGATGTTCCTCGTTGACACATGGGACGCAATAAGGGGAAAATGATGCGATTGATGTGTTTCACTGCATTAGGCACGGTTTGCCCCGCAGAAGGCGCACCAAATGATTTTCCATCAGGCGGGTGACAACTGTGTAACAAATGCCAAAGACAATTTCGATTTCGATGGTGATAGGCACCATTTTCGATAAGCTATTTTTTTTAAGTATGCATAAACGCATCATGACTGTAAACCGGGCATGACGTAGCATAATTAGGCGCCGACGCCGGACTATGATTTGTAGCGTTTTTTAAAAAAATTAGCGCCACTCACGAATGGCTACTAACTGAGCCCTTGGAAAATTAGCAATGCCTTACCGCATAGTGTAAAGTTGCCCTATATGCACCAGATGTTACTGCATTTACTCTTATATTTGAACCAGTATGTTGTATTCATCATTATTTACGATATAATGGTTTGAATAGTGGTAATTGCAGTGATTTTGATCATGATGTTGTTAAACTCATGCTGTATCACAAATCTCATATCACTTGTTATTATATGGGTTGCCAGATATCTTAGTGTCTTATTTTTGTTAATTTTTAAATTGCATGTTATACTTGGTCGGAGACCCAAAGTTACCTGTATTTCCTTTTGTTTTTGTATGTAATTTATAATTGTTTAGTTATATTATTAAATCTTGACTGTGTGGCCACCTGAAAATGAAGGTTGATTTTTTGTTCCAAATGGTTTATGGAAGAACAAAAACACGTTTGTATACAATGTAAGTGCTATATGCTCATAATATTTGTATTTCTGATGATGAATCAAAAATTTTCATTCAACATAAAAAATGGAGTGTTTTGCATGCAATTAAAATTACAAGCTTGCCTTCAATTCACATTGTGAATGAGGACGAATTCTTGATGCTATTTATGATTCTTGATGAAAAAATCCATGTAGATATTGACCACTATCATGATTATGACCACATGTGTTTTAATCCACTGAGGTTGTGATGAAGGAATTCCAACTCATAATGAATTGAATATGATCAAGACCCAAAGGAACATACTTTCACATGTGCAGTTTTAATGCTTTTTGTAATACTAATGATGGATAACAAAAGGTCACATGTCATGTTCATTTGGGATAAATAGTATGAATAAGAACTTTGTGAACTGAAGACTTCACTCCAGTCTGTTCATAATCTAAATGCTCAATAATTGCTATCACAGAACCCTATTTCAAATGCAACTCCCCCGATTATTTCCAGCTACCCGGTTATCAATGTGGTATAAAAAAGGATAGTTAAATCAAGTGGTGTAGTAATGTACATAAGCAATGATATAAATTGCAAAATAAGATCTGACCAACACAGCATACCCTCTCATCATCTTTTGAATCTTTCTTTGTTGAAATTGAAAGAGGAAAATGTTACATAATCATGCTAGGTGTGACTTTATAGACACCCAGACAATACTATTGACCCTTTTAATTTTTGAATTTGGATCAGATATTGAATATCATGCAAAGGAAAATAAAATCAGTTTTTTTTTTTTTTTTAACTATAATTTAATATAATTAGGAAGAGAGCCACCAAACAACAACGGATTCATAAAATCTGATTTTTTATTCTTACACTTTCGTTCAACAAGTAAATAAACATACAAACAACAGACCTTCTGTACAGTACATATATAATATAATTACTTAATAACATTGTCATCAAAGTAGTGGTATATTTGTGTGATATTTATCATTTTCAATCTTTGTGAATTACCAATCAAAAACTAGAAGGAAATGGAACTCTTGGTCGTCATGAAAATGGTAATAATATAAGAGACATTTACCGAAGATAAATTAAAAGATGAGTCAATAGAATTTCTTTAGTTAACTGGCATGAGTTCTAAATTGTCAACAAAATGAGGATGCAGACATATGTATAATTTAATTTTGTGAATAAATTTAATAAGATTATGCTCATTGTTACCTGTTAAGATGATACAACATAAAGGTTATGAACCGAAATCCCCCATGGCTAACTAAAGGCCTTTTTAAAAAATAATCTTTCTTAAAAATAATTCATAGCAATCGTTATTAAAAAAGCGTACTAATGATAATTTAGATAGTGTATAAGACATGTTGAAAATACAATAAGCTAAATTCACTTCTTAGAAAGGCTAAAAAGAATTATTATGCTATAAAACTAATCAATTTAATAATATGAGAAGTACATGGAAAGTTCGAAACAGAGATAAATAAAACAACAAGCGCAAAGTTTCAAGTAAATTCCACATAACGCTAGCATTATCACAGATCCATATGATATTGCAAAATGGATTTTAATGAATAACTTGTATAACATTGGCCCCCAAATTGGCAAAATTCAATTGCAACATCCCTGGGTCGATTACTATCATGTACCTTTCCAAAAAATCAAATGAAAATCCAATACCAGCTTTTATCTGTCACCATCAGAACATTGAAATAGTTAAAGTAATGTCAATAAGCTGATTCTAACAAAAGTCCTGGTCATGATGGTTTTAGGTCATTAATTGTAAAAAAGTCGCAACCTGTAATGCCAACCCACTCCAATTATTTTCAATGTATCTATTACTACTGGAAGAATACCGGATGCCCTGAAAATAGCTAAGGTAATCCTTCGTTATAAAAAAGAGAGTGTGATGTATTCTCAAATGATCGTCCTGTTTCCGTGTTACCCATTTCTCAAAATTCTAGAGCGGCTTGTATTTAATAGTTGTGTTTATATCTCGATCGCCAATAAAACTATTGTATAAGCGTCAATATGGTTTTAGGAAAAAACCACAGCACGATATGGCGTCGTTGATTTGATCAACAAATTCAGATGCTGTTAAACAATGAGCAAATATACTGCGGGTTTTCTTGATCTATCAAGCCTTCGTAACAATGACATACAATTCTTCTTGCAAAATAAATCATTATGGATTAGAGGGATAACATAATAATTGGTTCAAGGAGTCTTCTTTAGTAAATAGGAAACAATTTGTGATGAATGTAAAGGCCAATCTCAGAGGAGAGGGAACATTATATGGCGGAGTCCCACAAGGATCAATACTGGGTCCATGCTATTTATTTTATATGTCAATGATATTCATCTTGTTACTAAATCTTGGATTGTCAAATTATTGTGCTGATGACACAAACCTGTTTTTACTCAGACAACCAATTTAACGCTATTGAGGATGTCCTTAACCATGAGCTTGAACATATAATTGTTGTTTAAGGTAACAAATTATCTGTAACGTCCAAAAAAACAACTACATGTTACTTGGTAGTCAAAAAAATACGAGTGCCGACCAAACTATGTTTACATCTGAATCAGATGCTGGCCACTGCAGAAGTACGGCCACTTGAAGAGTGACTTCTACAAAGTGTTTTTAGGTCTCTCCAAATTGATCAAAACATTACATGGAGGAGCATATTGACCGTGTATAAAACATGCCTCAAGGAATGTGGGTATAATAAACAAATTTAAACTTCCTTCCCCACAATGCTCTGTACACATTATATTGCTCTCTAATTATGCCATATCTAAATTACGGTATATTAGCTTGGGGCACTGCATGCTCCAACCTATATAATAACTCTATAAAATCCAAAAAAGGCTTTTACGTATTTAAGTACTGGTGTTTTAAATGTAGTACTAACTAACCCTTTGCTGATCAAATAAACTGTATTAAATGTTAGATATGTATAATTTGGACTTGCCACCTTAGGTACAAATATAAATCACATGTGTTTTTTGCAGATTATTTGATGATATCTTTGTGAAACCTCAAAATATTCAACAATATTAACACCAACATGAAATGACAATTCTCGACGTCCTTGGTCCTCTGTTTTAAGAAGTAATTTTCTGTAGAAATCTATTATTTAGCAGGCACTAACATGGAATGGTAATAAATGACAACATAAAATCTTCCGTGTCAGTAAAGCAATCCGAAAACATACCAAAACCTTTCTCATGCAAAGTTATTACATATTGTTACAGTGTTCATTCAATTTTCCATTCTTTAAAGCATTTTTAATTTCTGTTTGAATTTGTTCTTTTCATTGTATAAGATTATGTAACACAAACATGTATTATTTGGTTCTGTCAACTTGATTGCTGGATGTGACAGCTTGATGATTATCCTTTCTCCGCAATTATCCATCCGACTCTCAAATTGCTGACCATGTCCAACTGAACAATTTGGCAACATGGGGGGTTACAGATGACAAGCGCTAAATAGCCTTACTGTATCTCATTCACTTGGTATATTATCATCTGTTCTTATTTTATAATATGTATAGGTAGTGAGAAAATAATAAAATAAATGAACTGAACTGAGCGAATATAAGCTACAAATTTCATGCAGATCAGCGTGCAGAACGCATCCATTATTTATTATGTATTTATTTATGTATTATCCCTGTTATTGCATTCGCACGCGATGTTCCTCGTTGCATCTGGGGAGTCTTTCCGGAAAATGGCGCGATGTTTTTCGTTGCATCTGGGCCGTCTTCGGGCAATGACGCGGTTTTCCGTGATCTGGGCAGTCTTCCGGGGAAATGACGCGATTTGTTTTCGTTGCATCTGGGCCGTTATTGACTTTGACGCTACTTATTCCTGTGCGGGAAAGGCCCAGATGCAGTGAAACGCACAAACTTGGCTCTCGTTGCATTGGGCAGTTAAAACATAAAATAGATGCATGTTTTGCATTTTGGGCCGTCGCTCGGCAAAACGACCCGGTCAGGGTGGTTAGGGGTTTAAAAAAACACCCTTTCTTGTGCTAACTCATCTATTTTGAACCCTAAATTCGGATCCGCATTTTGGTGGCCTTGCAAAAAAGCCACCCCTAAATCCCGCGTTTTCTTTTACCGGGTTGCTTTACACGTATTATTCGAGGGCCCCCCGGGCCATAATTATTTTAAAGTTATAACTTTGGCGATCGTTTTCCCCAGCACTGCAGAAATGCATGTTACTGCTGACAATGTAAATCATCTAGGCCCTAGAAATTATGTTATTTGTTTAAGAATTGATAAATACATTAATTAACCACAATTGGTATTTTTCATATCATTTTATAACCCATACAATTTGTTAGCGCACAAAGCGTTTCTTCTCAGGGCCAACTATCGTTGTTGCGGCCATGGTTGAAAGTCACTGTGTTTGTGTTTGATCTAATCACTGTGCACAGCAATTCTTGATAAAATCGCAGAGGCCAGACGCTATGCACTACCCTTACAATCACAGCTGTTCCAAGTTCATAAAATCACATTCAAAACTAGCTCAGACTCATATGTGGCAATTAGTTAAAGGTGCATTTTGTGATCCTAGCAGTCTTTATTTGTGTTTTTCTTTTAATCATCCCGGGTGTTGGGGTGTTCTCAAGTTTGGTTTGGGTAGTGACGTGCCTCATAGTCTCTAGAAGTTGGACCCATAGCTATACCATTTTTTGCCAAAAAAAGGGACCCCAAGCTATACCAGAGATGCAAATTTTGGGGCCAAGTTTAACCCAAATTTTGCCATTTTCTTCATCACCAGTTTCATTCACCGCCATATTTGACATTTTATTAAAGGTCCCATGGACACGGATGAGTAGCATTGCTTACTTCTTACATTTTCGGTACTCAACAGTTATCCTATCATATCGCAAACACAGATTTTTAAACAAGTGAACATTGTGAAAGTGTTTAATTTCCATTCAAGGATAAATATACCCAGACTGACATGGCCTTTCTCCTGTTTTCGCGAAGGCGTATCAAGATGCTGGAGTTGGATTTGAACCCGTTTACTGACGTCAGAGTAACAAGTTGGGAAATCCATCTTCACACGTGTGGCTAATCCACTCGCACACTCAGAAACATCTCTCTGTCGGTTTCTTTGTCTGGGAACGTTGAATAAAGCTATTCTGTTTTTATTCTCCTTGTCGGTACGTCGCCGCTGGTGTCACCCTCGACAATACCGCCGCATTATTATCGAATTCAGCACCAAATCAGAAAAATTAATGCCATTATTACAACACGTGGCTACGCATATCACGAGAATCAACGGTGTATGTAATGCAAGAAAACTGGGCCACGCGCACGTCCGTTTCCACTGACGATCAGGACGCGTATCGCGTATTTGTTACTCGGACGTCACTTCTGGGTCACGCTTGTCGGCGCATCCATCACTTTCATGTGGAATTTTCCTTTGAAGCTTGTCCAAAACACAGATATTATGCCCAATTTTCATCAAATCGGTTTTCAATTACTGCTTCATGCATATTTTACATTGATACCAATCTACTCTGAAGGAAACCATTTTTTGGTGAGTATAATACGTATGTTTAAAGCAATGCATGTCCATGGACCTTTAGCCAATTTGGAAAATTTTTGGCTTCAGATTGAGGAAAAATTTGACCAATTTTTCACAATTTTCAGAAAATTGTGTTCCAGATTGAAGAAATTGACTAATTTTCCACAAATTTGAGAAATTTTAAAAAACGACCCTTTGCTAAACCAAATTGGCAGAAAAAGGGGTCATTGATATACCAGACGCTGAAAAGGGAACGATGTCTGGCACTTCCCTGTATGGTCATTGTTTCAATCAATCCTGGAAAAAGTGCATTAATTATGCCAGATTACAGTGGGTTCATCAATTGACCACCTCTAGACCTGTCAATGCACACTCCCTAAGGTTTTCTATTCTTGTGGGCTCTATTTTTCAATTGTTAATACTGCCTGTAGCTTTTGATGTTCCTTCAAAGGACAAAAATTTAGGTATTATTGATTACCTAATAATCATAAATTAGGGTAATGTATGAATTTAGGTATTCACAAAGGCCCTGGTGTTTTTCATTATCCTACTCCTTTTTCCACAATCATATGGGTGTACCGACATACGACTCGTATATGTCATGTACATACAATGTAAACATGTGTCAATAACCTAAATATGGCTAGAACTAAACAATTTAAAAATGTTAGTAAGTAGGTTAACACCCATTTCTGCAAATCTTAGAATCATTACTAAAGTGTTGTTGTATGATTCCGCATAAAGGGTGCAACGAGAGATTTTGAGGCACCCAGATATTGTGTCACAATAGTGATTTCATATAGAACGTAGACCCTCATAGATCCTCTTACCGCGTTGTATTGGCTACAGAAATGTCTAAGAGAAAAGATGATTTTGATTTGCTTATATTTCCATAACAAAAATAGTGAATTTTGTATTTGCTCCTACACAAAATTGAAATTTCACCATTTTTTTGTACCAAAGAGACATTTCTCAGTTAATTCTTTAGATGGGGATATTTTTTGATGGAAAGGCTTACATCATGGGCAAAAAAATTAGAATGTTCACATTTTTTAGGACACCCTGTTATTTGAAAATTCTTGTTGCAACCGTATGACACCCATTTGTCCCAATCACTTGCTTCACCTTTGTGTTAATGCAAGAGGGCCTAAATACAATGTGCTAAATTTGCTGTTTGGCCTTGTATCCACTGGAATATTATACACCAGTATCAATAAGGATGAATAAGATGATGAGTCCCAATAATCATGTTAATATTGCTAAATATTGTATGCTTACCCCTGTGTGAAAAAATATTTCATTTTTTTCAATCTTCTCAGCATGGCATGAAAAAGTGGGGAGTTTGGTAAGCTTCTCCCAAGAAATTTTGGTATTTGGAGGGGAAAGTTAAGAAATTGAAATGAATTGTGCCGTAAGCTTTTGGTAGACCAAAATTTTTGGAAAATTTGGCAGCTAGCTGGCCCTTCCCTGGAAATAATTTTTTTTCATGCCCTGCTTCTCATTCTTCTAACTACAATTTATTTGAAAAGTTAAACTTCAAATTTACTTAGACGCGGCCATCAATAGGCAGTTAGTGCCTGGAAGTTTAAAAATAAGGTTTCCAAATTAATGTTTTATGTGAGAGCCAGCCACATAAACCCCAGGACACGAGTCCTTTTCATTAATATAGATTACTTTTTTATATCGGTGCTATTCTTCATATTCTTAAAACAACCCTATCAACTATACATGTACTGATGTACATGTAGCACACACGATATAGGCCCGCAAAGTTATATTCACACTAGAGCATCACCCAGCTTTCGTGACTCCCCCGTGGGCCCCACATGCCTCCAGAAAGTGGATACTCTGCAAGTCGTGTCCTGGCATTTTTCTGCTTATACCAACGAAAGTTTTCACTGCCATTTATCCTACTTTCGGAAGGCTAATGCCAGGGAAATTACCCGGTTAACACCAATAGAAAAACACACCCTTCCAATAGAGTGCGCATACCAGCAAGAAACTGGAAATTAGCATGGGTCATCAATTAGTACTCGCGCTGATTTCGTCCACTGTCATTCCCACAAGTTCTGATTTTACTGCAGCACGTACTCCAGCATTCGTTTGGATAACCATGGGAACTTTGAGGGGGGATCATGTGGACCCAACATTTTGTTTTCGTGCGTCATTTTTAACGGAAAATTATTTTTGCCCAAAATTTATGTAATTAATTGCCTTAATAGCGTTGTGATATTTTGGTGGAAAAAAATTAAAATCAGCTATGGCATTTTTATGCTATTTTAGCATAATTATGCATTTTGGTGGCGCTATTCAAAATTTGTTTTTCCCTTTAAATCGTACTCGAGTAACTTTTTAAAATGTTTATTTCAGCAATGTACATGAATTTATGTTCTCCTATTATTGGCCAAATTTTATGGAAAAAGTCCTTCGGGAAAGTGTTTTTCATTTTTTTTGGGGGGGGCGGGAGAATTGGGTGCGGGTTGCAAAAATCGTTTTTTTGGACCGCCATTTTGAATCGGTACAACCGATTTTCATTTTTTTTTCATATGTGATTGAAACAAAGTCAACAATGGACTTGCAACTTTTGTTTCTAGGGTTGTCCCCTTTGGCAAAATTTCTTGTACCAAAAGTCATGAAAGCTTTGATTTAAAACACACTAACTTCAAAACTGTTGTGTGGTCATTAATACATCAATGTACGATACATGTGCAATTCACCCAAACCAAGTCATTATGAGAGAGATAATTAAAGGATCTATGTTATAATTTCAAGTCATTTAGGACAATATCACATCATCACAGCATACATAGTTATGTGCTCATTCATTGAGTCCTTTCACATTTCCCCAAAAGACCATCTAGAATCATATGCTACCTGTAAAAATGTAGTCATACAGAGGTCATTAGAGGTCAATGTGTGTACACCCTACATGTACACTTGGCACAAAAGTATCTCGGCATGTTTTTCGATCAGTACTGTGCCAAAGTCAGACCATTTTGAAAGTTTTCGAAATATACATTTTGTTGCCTACTTGCTCTTTCATTTAACACAGGCCTAGCTGGTAAAAAAGCATGCAAAAATGGCTGAGATAGAGTGCCCGAAAGACGCAAACCCCCCCAAACCAAAGTTGCAGTTTTTGGATTTCTTCAATGGGCACTGTGTGGTACAACGCAATAATACATGTGTATTGATGTTAGAAAAAAAAGGGTTTTCCAACTGAATGAGCGAGAAAGCCCACTTGCAATATTGACTGTGGTGAACATGTCTGTGTCCCAGTACACTGCAATGCACATTGAAAAATCCCAAAACTTTTGGTTTTGGGGGTTTGCGTCTTTCAGGCATTCTATCTCAGCCATTTCTGCACGATCTTTTACAAGCCAAGTATTAAATGAAAGAGCAAGCCCTAGACAATAAAATGTATATTTTGAAAACTTTCAAAAATGGTAGGACTTTGGCACAATACTGATCGGAAAACATGCCGAGATACTTTTTGTGCCAACTGTGTATATAATCCTTGGGTCAGTGGTTTCTGTGACCAAGTATGAAGTTAATATGGCAAAGCATACAAGAATAACAGCACAAAGGCAGTGGACCTAACCAAAATGGAACACACACAGCCTAACCAAAAGGGAACACACACACAACAAATTTCCTGTCACAGAATTCCCATGCCCTTTTAGGCCAGGGGGATAAAAACAAAAATTAGCTTCAAACTGCAAACCACATTTCATGAACCAGGCCCATTCCATACTTCAAACATAATTTCCAAATTAAGTACATACTTACTGTCAGATTCTGGGGACCTTCTGGGCCCCATTTTAAATTTGGAAACATATCCAGTAAATTAGACTTCTGATGAGTTTCCATGGCAACAATTAACTAAGTCAAAACAAAAACCAAAATTAAAATGTAGGCTCCATCATCTCTGTTCCTGGCATGCTTTGCATCACATGGGTATATTCAGTAGAATAAATCCAAGGGTAAATGGATCCATTGTTATTATCACACACACTGCTGCTGCCAATGTTCATGGTACATCAAATACTGAAAAGAGAGAAAAAACTTACATTAAATTTAGCATAAAGTTTGCAGTTGGCCTTTTTTTTTCAATAAAATATCGGGGAGCCCGGTAGCTGCATATACCCCATATGACCCCTGAATGACCTTTCACCCCAAAATGACCCCTCGAAAAAGTGACCACAAAAGTGGTACGGCGAAACTATCACCATACCAAACTCATAATCATCCATACGTCAAAGCACAGCCAAGTTACCGAATAATGACCCCCTGGATGACCTTTGACCCCAAAATGACCCCTCGAGAACATGACCACAAACCTCGTACATCGGAACTCTACCACCATACCAATATTCATAACCGTATGTTAAAGGACAGCGAAACACATAGCCGGACAAACAAACAAACAAACAAACCCATAAACTTTTTTTTTTTTTTTTTTTTTTTTTTTATTAATATAGATAGATGTTTCATGTGATACCATCTATCTAGATATTACTAAAAAAATCAACTTTGTGGGTTTGTTTGTTTGTCCGGCTATGTGTTTCGCCGTCCTTTAACATACGGATATGAATTCTGGTATGGTGGTAGAGCTCTGACATATGAGGTTTGTGGTCATCCAGGGGTCATCTAGTGGGTATACTCAGCTAGTGGTGGCTCCACGCTAGTACTTTGCTGAGATTTACAAAATTGAGATACATATATCATAAGTACTATCATAATCACTGTTTCCCAGGAAAAAAGCAGATGCAAAGCCAGCCCACCCATTCCGAAGAGTCAATTTAATTAAAGATGCAACAAGATATTTCAAGGCCTCTATATTTTCTGTCATATGTAGTGATTTCATAGGTTTGTAACTCAATCATAGAAAAATAACAGGAAGAAGTGAATTGCGTGTATTATGGAATAGCCCAAGCCCGCAACTGATTTCTCTCACACTAAGCGCGCCGTGGTTGTTGCTGTGCAAGCACTCGCGCATCATCACTGTTGTTGAGCAAGCACACGCATAAAAATTTGTGCGTCAGTGTTCCATTGTCTGATCGGCCGATTTTTCTGCAATAATAATGCGAAAACCAATTGATTGAAGAAACCATGCCTCTAAAAAGATTCCCTAATGCACAAAAGTCTCCCGATGACTCCTGTTAATTTTGCTAAGGAAAAGAGATATTTGAGTACGAGTGATGACATGTGATCTGGCATCATAGTTGTTGTTTTCACTCGCTAAATACGACGAACGTAAACTACTCATGTGTCTCATAAATATGCATAAGGACTTTCCAAATACTACGATACGTAAACCAAATATGGTGGTGCCCAAAACTATGATAATGAAGTGCGTATGCTCATTATAATACTTTTGGGCACCTTGATTTTGGCTACGCCGTTTGTGGAGAATCCACTTGTCTACCAATCTATAAGTCGTTGAACTCAATAGATTTCCTACCATGTATGTGCCTCCAACAAGGTTTGAGGTTACGGTTTAACTGCCAGAAGTGTGAAAATGAATTGCTTCAAACATGTTACAAACATGTTTTCGTACTACATGTATAATGGGTGTGCAGAAGTCCAATCTGAAGTCCAGAAAGCAAATGTGGTTGCTTTTATATCGCATTTTTGGGGTATTGTCAATCCAAATTCCACAAAGTCTATGGGGATTTTCCTGAACTACACCTATGAAAATCCGCATAGACTTCTGTTGGATTTCTTTTGCTTATATATTACCCATGCTTAACAAAAGGTGCGTGTTCGATCGTCCTTTGCATTTGGGATCCCCGATTTATCCGAGGTAGTATCGATTTTGATATCACATTAAAGGCCGTATTTTTCTCATTGCCTCCTGAATTTGGCCCTCAAACCATTTCATTTCCTAGATATAAACAAAAAACCGCCATTTTTATGGTGTAAAAACATCATTTTATCACCAGTATTGGAATAGGCATGCAACATGCATTATTGCGCTCCATCAAAACTGCAGTTTGGTTTCCCCACTGTACTTGATGGGGTGTAATGTTGCAAGTGCCAGGCTCGCATTTCAATTAGGGAACACAATACACATATATTCGGAACAACCCCTGTTAACAACCACTTATGCAAAATATTAGTGGAGCTGACTTATGAAATAAAAATAGCAGCAGTAAATTACATTATACCTGGCCAATTGGCCTACATTTGCATCTTTTTTAATTCAATCAAGCTCATACCACTCTCAAGTGTAATGTAGAGTGTTAATTTGGGGTTTTATTGGCTCCTGGGGTAAATCCTTTTTCAGTATGTCCATTCTGTAAAAAGAATGTCATGTTGAAACCGATTGTAGAAGTTGATGTCAAAATGATTTTAACTATAAAACTGATATCATGTCACCCTGTAAGAGGAATTATTCTTGGTTAAGACCAGTTCAGCTACCCGGTATAGTGTCACAGCCTAAGGCCACAAAAATTGTTTGATTGTCCATATAGGCCTCTGGCAGATGGGTCGGAATTATTATTTGTAAATCTTCTTTTAGCCTGTGTTGTAATATATGATAATCAGACTGAGGTATAATAGGTTTAAAACAATGCAATTTCAATGTACCATGCAGTGACATGTTTTCACTTCTGTAAAATGGATGGATTTTACTGACCCTTAGGTGCGATAATTCACGTGAATTCGGCATTTTTCAGCGCGGATTTGGCACGAAAAATGCAGATTTTTCGGTTGCGGCGAAAAAAACGGCAGATTGCCGAAAATCCGCGCGAAATCAGGTTTTCTAAAAGCGTATTCTCCGACCCTACATTTCAACATTATTGGTGTGTCTTGCTATAGCATGAGACATTCAAATTTTGCCTTTTTTTCATACTTTTTGTGAAATTTATCAAATTAAACAATTAAGCCCCTTAAAATATTTTTGATTCACGTCCCGCCCGCGTGGAATTGAGGTGCCGCATCACTACTCTTTTTTTTTGTTGATATTTCCTCAAGAGTGAATTTTGTATCCTCATCATTATTGACCAAGAAACATTTCCTAAGCAATCAAATACTCCTGTGACGCAAAGTTTTCATCAAATTAATCATTATGCAACATTTGGAAAAATATAGTTCTAAGGTCACTTTTCCCCCGACTTTTTTACTTTTAGCCAAGTCGCATTTAGTTTAATTCACAAGGGGTGCAAATATACCACACACAAAGGTATAGATATCTCATTGTGTTGTTACCAGAATAAGATCCAGGCAAGTACCCCACCCCAAATTCTTATTGGAAGGATTTTTGTAGTCTGGTAGTTGCACGTGAGTCAGTCTTTTGGGTTAACAAGGCCTGGGACAAATCTTGAAATTGCGAAATAAATACACAAAATTAAGGTTTCGACCCTTCCCGACACCGTAGAGATCAATTAAAAACCTGTCACATGATTTTTCAAAAATAGTGTTACAAAATTGAAATAAATTAGATGTTTTACTAAATTTGATGGACGTTTTCAGGATTTTCACATGTTAATTTAAGATTTGTTGAGTCATTTTTGGCCCTATATGCTAAGGGAAACATTCTTCCTATGAAAAGGCTATTGGAAACAAAGCTTAATTAAGGTATTGTAAAATAATAAACACCATTACACTAGACTATGCCATAAGGCATAATGATGTAACTTGGTTTGGAAGGAAACGGGCTGCAGAGTTCTCAACCTGATAGATTTTGGGATATTTCGGGCCAAAAAGAGTAGGCAAAATGAGCTAATGAACATTGCACAAAAATCAGCGCAATTGCCTATATTTTTGAAACGGTATATGGATATTCAAAACGGAACGGGAGGAAGGATAAGCACCCCCCCCCACTCTACCCACTAATATGTTAACCTCCCTCTCTCCTCTCCGCCAACTACTTCCTGCCTACCCCCCCCTTGTCTCCACCCATTTCCCGTCACCTTTTACATCCCTGTGCTCCACGACAACCCCCCCTCCTCTTTTCCTTTTAATGCTTCTCTCGCTGCTTCCGTTCGTCCTATTCCTCCTACCCGTAAAACCTCCGTCCCTTCTATTCTCCGCATCTCTCACCTTACGACCCTTCCTTTACTCATCATTTACCCTTATGCTCCTCCTCTTTCCCTTTCAATCATTCACCCCTTCCCCTCTCCTTCCTTTTTTGTTTCCCGATCATGGGGCCATCTTTTTGCAATTCAAAGTATGTGATGTATGCGGCGTATGTATGCGGCGTATGTATGCGGCGTATGTATGGAAATGAGCTAATTAAATTGCTGTATCTCTGAAACGGTACGTCGGATAGGCAAAATTCCTCGACTACATGCGACTACATGCTGGGGAGGTTGTTGTGTTGGGGAGGGGATGGATGTTGGGAGGGGTTGGGTATTTCAGGGTTGTGGGAAGGGGGTGGGTCGTGCCAGGGGGGCCCTTGTATTCAAGGGGATCTGATGCGTGAACAGGACTTTCAAAATGAACCAAACCTTATTTTCACCAACTAAAAAACAAGTAAAAACATCCATCTAAACAAGTATGTTTATCTGTTTATGATACCCCAACAAGTACGCAGTGCATTGAATGTAAATATACCTTTATTATCTTGCTTGCTTTAATTTCCAAGTTCAGATTACAATGTTTGGATGATTTTGATCCCGGCTTAATGAGATATAACATGACCATTTCAGGTTAAGGGAAAAAACATACCCTTTTTCAATATTTTGCTGGTTTTGACACCCTAAACGATGTACGCGCGTACATCTCCTTTTGGAAAAAAAAGACACCCTTTCTACGCGTTTTGTTCACGCATCATATCCACCTTTGGAATACAAGTGGCCCCCCGGGTGGGGTGGTTGCGAGGTGTTGGGGAGGGGGTGGGGTGTTGCCAGGGTGGATGGAGAAGGGGTGTTGGTTGCAGGTGTTGGGGAGTTGCATGGTGTGGTCGTGTTGCGGGGTGTAGGGAGGGGAGTGGGTGTTCGAGGTGTTTGGAAGGGGGAGCGTGTTACAGGGTTTTGGGGTTGGGGTGTTGAGGGGTGTCAAGGAAGGATGTGTGGTGTTGCACGGCGTGTGGGTGTGTGTTAGAGTTTTGGGGAGGTTGTGGGATGTTGCGGAGGGGGTGGTTATGCAGCATGGTGTTAGGGAGGGTGGGTGTTTTAGTTGCATTAATCGCATGTTAATGATCGTGACATTCGGCGGAGACATATTTTATGCATCGCGTAATACAAGTTCGCCTTGTTTCCCCAGCAATTGCCGCAAAAATTGCAAGGGGACATGGCGTGCTATATACCTTTTGACCTGCAAGGTTTAAATTTCCCTCACTATAATAACCCCTGATTACGTGTCACGAAAAGTCTCCGGACGTGAATCAAAATCTTTTTTTAAAAATGGGGCCTATAATTCAACAAAATTTCACAATTTTGTTATGTTTTTTAAAAATTAAAAACCGGGGTTTTAGAATTAACTGAAATTATTGTATCAACTGCATTTGAAATTTTGTTGCCCAGATACCATTTAATTTACACTTTAGTTGTAGCAGATATTACAACATTAAAAGGACAGTTTAAAATTTTTCTCCCATCACATTCCAAAAGATACATAAAACTGGCAGGTTGACGGGAAACTTTTATCAGTTGTTCTATTTTAAAAATAAAGTTACATGCACAACATCTAAAATTCCTTGAACACAAATTCTGACTGGCACAGGGCAACTTTTTTACATGCACTGAGCAAAATTACATGCATTTTTTGTGCTGTAAAACCCTTCTAAATCAAACACTACTGCTTTTATATTATTAGAGTTTTAATTAAAAAAATTATGGCTATAACAGGAACTATATTAAATACTGAAAGTTATATACGAGATGAAATAATTATTTTTTATTATTCAAAATGGAAACTGCGTACTACAGGCAACTGACAGGATTAAAAATGGTCAATAACACGTCATGTTGTTTCGCTTTGGTTCTGGTATGATGGAAACTATGGGGTAGGTGACGGGAGTAGTTTGAGAAGATGATTAAAATGTACGGAAAGCTATAGGGGTTAGATATCCTTAGTTAGAAAATGCTAACTACATAAGATACATGATATGACGGTAACTACAGGAACTTGAGTTACCGGGGGTATTGAGTTGTGTTGTGACTCGGGTAATTTATTACGGGATCGAGTTTGAGGTGGTGTCGCCGCAGTATCGGTGATCGCTTCTGTTCAGTGAGCGCTTGCCAGTTCCGTGATCTCTTCACGTTCATCAGCATGTCAGCTAGCGGAGCTTGCGCAAAGCGCTACGCTAGTACTAGTAGTAATATCATAAATCAAAACAATATGGTAAAATTATGCAAATATGCCTTTATTCATGTTTTTTGCGGGTTGTAAAATTGTTAAAAATTAGCTAGCAACAACACAAAAAACCCCACCATGATTTTCATTATGATTTGAAACGTTGCAATTCCTTTTTTTACAAAGGAAATTTTAAATTTACCATAGCTTTCACTATACTATAGGTATCATGGTATGTACGACCGCCTGTACGACAGCTGGCCTATCTGACCTATTACAAAGACACCAATGATTCTGTACACGGAGGTCATACTGAAATTTCGGGGATGTCAGAAGAGTCATTGCATTTTACATTACGATCACCATCATTTTTTGCCGACCACAATGTCAACAAACGCCCGAAAGTTCCTGTACTAGGGCAGATGCAAAAATGCAGATCATGATGAATCGAATATTGCACGAAGATAAACAATACTATTTTCACCTACCTCCGGCACAGGTATAACGCATTCAAACAGACATTTTCCTTCTCCTTTTATTATCCATGTATTGATTCAACGTGACACCAAAATAGTAAACAAAATAAGTTTCTCAGCACGTGCAAAAAATTTCACGGTATAGCGCCCTCAATATATTTCTTGCAGGCATTACCGGACTTGATTTTAGGATAGAAATACCAACAACAGCGTTTTTTACCTCACATGAGCAAAGCACGCACAAGGGGGAACAGGACACCCGATGTTCGATACTAGATTTGGAATTTTGGAGTTTTTAAAATTATTTATAGCATTTAGCAAAAAGCACAGGCACGAGTTCGATAGTGCTGACTAAAACACGAAATTAAAGGGAAGCCTTTTAACATCCAAACTAAACAAAAGGAACCAAAATTAAGAAAAAAAAATACGTAAAAAGACCAAACAAAAGAAAAATGAAAAACACTTAAGCCAGGAGTGCTTTGACAGCTGCCTTGAAAGCAGGAAAGAAGGCACAAGTCACAGCATGTTCAGGCAGGTCATTCCATAACTTGGGCCCATGGTGGAAGAAACTTCTCTGACAAAGAGTGAGGCGACTGAATGGTGGATAGAGGGCACGGGAATTATTACATCTGGAGTTGCCACGAGAGTGAGGAGTAAAAACATTGGGAGCAGAGGAAAGACCCGCAAGAATTTTGAAGACATGACACACGGCGAAAGAATTTTGAAGCCATGACATGACAGACGGCAAAAGAGTCACGCCCGAGCCTCAGGAGACTCCGACAGGGAAGTTTGGAAAAGGAGGTCGGTCGGTGTGCCTGTCTGTCTGTCTATCTATCGTTGAAGACATGACAGACGGCAAGAGTCATGCCGAGCCTCAAGAGATGACAGGGAAGTTTGGAAAAGGAGGCTCGCCTGCCGGCCCGCCCGCCCGCCTGCCTGCCTGCCTGCCTTCCTTCCTTCAGAGTATTGTCGTACTTGGTGCAAAAGGTGCTTGGTCACAGGAACAAAAGACTGTTGTAAGTAAAAAACAGGTCCATGTGGCTGGCTAGCGGAGTGTGAGTGATTTCAGGCGGCTCCGGAAGATCTCCTGTGACTGAGCTGAGACCACAGAGGCTGGTAGGGTGTTCCAGATGCAGATGACATTTGGAAAGAAGCTGTGTTGGTAAGAGAGAATTCTACAGTGGT
>JAMKCH010034504.1:0-15958 GCA_023653785.1 Ophioderma brevispina | reverse complement strand
ATAGTCCAAATACAACGGTAAAAGGAATAGGGCACTCGATTCAGTTGACTCTTCACGGCAACATTAGTTTTATTCCGTTGCCGTATATGGAGCCCGGACAACGGCTCCGGGCGGACCAATCTCCTTTAAAGCAATATTAGCCATTTTTTGAAGAACGCCCCAATTTTTCAAAAAATTAGATTTTTTTACACGGTTGCCTTGGTAACTGGCTATAAAATAGAAAGTGAATGGTTAAAGCAATATTAGCACTTTTCTTTTTTTTTGAAGAGCGCCCTCAATTTTTTCAAAAATTTGACGATTCTACACGGTTGCATGGTAACGGGCTAGTAAACGATACCTATGAATGGTAAGCTCGAAAATGTTATGTGTCACACCGAAGGAATTTTGTAATTAGAATAATTAATATCGGGATCCCGATAATTAAGTCAACGGCTGCTGGAAAAGGCCTTCTATGTGAAATAGCCGGGAAATGTACATATCTACGGTCATCCATTTGTTGTTTTATTATGGGTAAGGTAAAGTAGTTAAAAAGGTATTTTAGTGAGTGGCACTATTTCATCATGACGGACCTAAAGTGGCTTTACCAGCTCCGCCGTTAATCCAATCTGGGATCCAAATGTTATGTTACAAAATCGCAATTTTAGGATAAAGTACGCATTTTTAGCATTCTCGTGTGCAGGTATAGTTGCGTAGACAATTACCAACATAAACTCTGCAAAATATCAAATTTTGAAATTGGGGGCCTCTTCAAAAATGTGCTAAAATTGCTTTATGTTAAGCTCGAAAATGTCTGTGTGCGGCACATCAAAAAGGAATTTTGTAATTAGAATAATTATTGCGGGATCCCATAATAATTCAACGGCTGCTTGAAAACACCAGACACTAAATACAGAAAAATGGGGATAAGTGTCATTAATAGAGCGGGAGAGCAAGGACTTGGGTCAAACACACGTTCATGTACCACGACATCTCAGGTTTTGACAACTTTGGTAGTTAGTATGGACCCTCTACATCAATGCAAGATAGTAGTGGTGTGTCAAATTGTGGTTTGTCAATTTTTCAATAGGGCCAATTTAAGATTACAAAGGGGTCAAACTTTTAAATTACTTCCAATCGTGTTGAAATGTATGCCATATTGTAGGTCTAGTCATAAGGAATTACAAAAATGTATAGTGGGCGCCATCTATGACCATTTGGTTGTTAGGAGTTATGGGTAAAAATGGCTAAAAGTGCAAGAAAGTCAATTTCATTGGTTAACAGGGGTCAAAATCAGAAGTTGCTACAATTTTGGTAAAAAATTGAAAACAAATTGTTCATATAGCTTAATTGTCTCAAAATAAGGATAGGTGTGTAGCATCTGCCATGCAAGTTATCATGCTATGTGACAAAATAGGTCATGGGGGCAACATTAATCCAATTGGCATTGACCTTCTTTGACTTTATCTCACGGTAAGTAAAAATTTAACATAAACAAAACTATAACTTTTGGGAGTCGTCATTCCTCAGGCAATAAATTGCAAGCATTTAAACATACAATCGAGAACTGTCGATGTTGACCCCTGTACAAATGAGTTTGACCTTTTTTTGCAACTTTTAGCCTTTTCCCATAACTTCAAAACCAATGGTCATAGGATGGTACAACAAAAAAACCCCTATACATTTTGGAATCCTTGTAACTAGACTGACAATATGAAATAAGGTCGACATGATTGGAGTAATTTAAAAGTTTGACCCCTGTGCAAATTAAATGGCCCCTAATGCAAACGTGACACCACAATTTGACGCACTAACTACCTTTGCATTGATGTGTAGAGGGTCCATACTACAACTACTAAAGGTGTTTCAACCTAGATGGTAGTCGGACATGAACGAACTTCCTAATTAAGGACCCTATGATATTTACTCATGCTCTATAAGATTAGGGGGTTTCTGCATTTGTTTTGTTATATTAATCGTCATCGAGTGCTAGCGATAGCTGTAAGACATAACCTATTATGGAATGCCTTTAGGAAGGCTATCTAAAACTTAGTTGAAACGGCGCCACTAAATATTCATACCTGCCGACATATTATCGAGTATATTAATCTTGGTTTTACGCGCCTGCACAAGCGGACATAACAGCATCTTTGGTGTTTTTAATTAAGAAAAAAATAAAGCTGCTTCAACATGCTTAAATTAAACGAATATATTCTTAACTTGCACTGAATATTACATAAATCCAATTTAGTTCTTGTCGAGGTATAGCAAGAAAAGATTCAAACGCCAATTTTATTAGCATATGATTTTGATGATGTTCGGCTCACCCGTTAGCCTCCGCTAGTCGGAAACCGAACGGACTCACCGACCTTTCCACAACACCTTTATTTTTCATAAGGACGCGTTGTTTCTCATCCTTTATTCATTACATAGACTCTCGTATTTGAACTGATTGATTGAGGGTGCTGACATTCCTGCCAGCATTTTATCAACTTGAAAAGCATGCAGTCATCAGCTTACCGACCATTGCTATTGTATATGATGCTTATCCATCCCCTTTCCCATTTCGATCGATATCTAATACAAGCCTGAAGTAATACAGGTCTGAATGCTTTTGAATTGTAATCACAAACATGCTACATGCACTGTAATCTGGCAGGGTGGTCCGCACACATTGATTTTCCGTGTCCGGATTGCCACCGGCCATGCCACGCAATATCTTTACTTTTTACTGTTTTTTTACAGAATGTAACACCCAAATTGGCTTTTTCCAATTTTGTGGAAGTGATTTTCAGTAAGGGTCTATTGTCATTATGTCTAGAATATTTGTTCTAGCTTGTGGACCTTTAAAGTTTGAACCCTATGGACCTTCAATTGGCCCCTATTCAAAGTGACACAATTTGAGACACTACTACTGCTTTTATATAGAGGGTCCATACTAACTACCAAAGGTATCAAGCCTTAGATGTACGGGACATGAGGATTATGTTTTGATCCAGGTCCGTGCTCCCGCTAAGACCCTAATATCTCTGCTCCTGCTCGAATCAAGTTCCGTTCCAATTTCCATTTCTTAGCATTCATGCAAATTTCACCAAGCTTTTTGATACATTTTTTCATAATCTATATATATAAATATACATAGCAATATTCCCAACGAAAGATGGAAAGAAGTCCCGAAATCCCAGTATATAATCACAGAGAAAGAATCGTATATAATTCATACAATAATTGAAGTTTGTTTTGTTTCCAATTTAAAAAAAGACAACATGTATGCGCCCTGTCAAATTTATCTAACCTGCATTTGAATCGACTATTCCTATGATATGACTAATCCGAAAATAAAATAAATAGTCTGACAGTTGGTATACATGTCGACTCCCAATTCCAACATTTGCGGAACTTTATTTTTTCCTAAAACATCTTTATTCTATCGTCTTCGAACATTGTGATACGAGTGTGTTGATCCATATTATTCCATTATTTTTTATGAAATATTATAGCAGGTGTTGAAGGAATTGTAGTCCACAGAGCCCTTCAGTCCGGGCTCCATAGAACAACGGAATAAAGCGTGAAACAAGGTTCGTGGCTATCAACTGAATCAGAGCCCTTTCTACTTAAACCGTTTTAATAACGAACTAGGAGTACGGGCGCACTATATATAACTACTCTTCATCCTTCCACGTGTGAATTATCATAGTCCGCCAGGAGTACACAGTTCGGGCTCCATGGACGACAACCTGAATAAATCGTAAAACTAATGTTGCGTGAATTAAGAGTCAACGAATTCCGAGTGCGAGAGATGGCAGGAGATATGGTCTCCGGTCTCACAGTCCGGGCACAATGGCGAACAATAGGGCAAACGATTCCGTGACGCTAGTTTACGCTTTATTCCGCCCGCTCCAATGTATCTTTTGGCCAGGACAATTACTCGTGTATTTCTAAAGGGGCATTTTGTGGAACACAGCCTCCTCCCTCCGACGACCGCCAAAAGGTTGACCCTTTGCTCGGTTTTTCCCTACAAACCACACATGGTACATTTACTATGCCCGTTTTCCCTCACGATTAAAAGCGCTTTACATTTCTTTCGCTACTACTAGGAAATCATCACAGAATCAATTTCATCTAGCCGGTCGCAATTTTAGGCTCTCAAACCTATCCACTAGAAGATCGTGATATTCCCCTACAGCCTCCCATCTTTCGTTTGGGTGTTGACGAGGAAATTTAGATTAAGTTTCTTGCCCATGGACACACACTATGAACTAGTAAAATCTCAATTCCCTGGCACCGTTCAGTAGCTTTTCATTACCCATGAATTTAGAACATACAAACCCCTATATTTGGGTATGTATATGATCGCCCAGATCACATAGGTTCATTTCATGTCATTGTGTGTTACATGTAAAACCACTGACTGTGTTCTTTTGGTGGATGAGCAATTGTACCTCATAGTGACAACACGTTGACCACAGTGGGACTCGAACTCGACGATTTGAACTAATGATCACGAGTCCTGCTAGCCTTTTTCCTCTAAACACACGTGCTGTTTCCCTGGCTGATGACCGGTGTAAAAGGAGATAGTGTTCCAGTAGGAACATAGTCCGGGCTCCATAGACCTCACGGAAATAAAACCTGAACCTAATGTTGGCGTGAAGAATCAACTGATCGAGTACCCTATTCCTCACCGTTGTAGGCGTACTTTGAGTCCGGAGGACTGTATCTCTCCTGCTATAGAGGAGAGCCACGGACCCAGGGTCAACATCATTGTTTATCCCTCACTACAGACACCAGAAGTTACTCCAATTTTTGTTAAAAAATGAAAGAAGTTGTTCATCTAGCTTAATGTGTCAAAATAAGGAATAGTTTGCACCATCTGCAATGCATAGTTACCATGTTATGTGACAAAATAGGTCATAGGGCAACATAATACAATTGGTGTTGACCTTCTTTGACCCTTATCTCCGTAAGAAAGCATTTAACATAATCAAAAACTATACTTTTTAGGAGTCCTCTTACCTCAGGTAATAATTTGCAAGTATTTAAAATATGATCAGATTAACTTTTAATGTTGACCCCTGTACAAATTGAGATTGACCTTTTTACCATTATTGTCATTTTACCTATAACTCCAAAACCAATGGTCGTAGGTGGTACAAACTATATATTTTTGGAATCCTTATGATTAGATGGACAATATGGCATACATTTCAACATGATCGGGGCATTTTAAAAATTTGACCCCTTTGTAAATTTAAATTGGCCCCTATTGAAAAAGTGATACCACGATTTGAGAGTACTACCTATCTAGCATTGATGTAGAGGGTCCATACGAACTACCAAGGGGGTGGGGTGGAGGGTAAACGAACTCCTTAAATAAGGCCCCTATGATATTCTGCTCCTGCTCTACTACACCGGGTTTGGCGACACTATTACTACTATTACCGCGATGGAAAATACAGCAGAAGGGGTTATGAGGTAAACTATAGCAGTGATATTGACTTTACAGCTATACTGCTGGGCCAAAAAAGTACCCACCGAATCACAGATATACGTATATGCGCAATTAAAGCCACTATTAGCGATTATTCAAAATATAAACAAATCGCGCACCTACTTGTCATCAAAGTCCATTTTTGCGCTGTTTATCATGGTTATTAGAAATTGTTGTAATAAAGACCCCTGTAAATGGCTAAGCTTAACACGCCGTATTTGTCAAAAAGAACAGTTATAAAAGGTGTTGATATGACCCAACACTAGCAATTTAGAACCAAAATGGGCGTTTAATTTAAAAAAAATGACTGATGGTGGCTATTTTGTAGACTTCTTGTTGCATTCAGTCTTTCATGCTTTCACGTTAAACAGAAACTTCTGGATAACAGTTTGGGCAATTTTCACCCACTATTTGTGAAGTCTTTCATTTAGCTCCTGAAGCGTGGTGGAAATGGATAAATGTTTGCATCATGCACGTGTCACCCAAGTTCATCCCAAAGATGCTCAATGGGTGAAAGATCTAGTGATTTGGCTGGCAATGGGCGTAGCGTATCTTCCCTCGCCTTTCACCAATGAGGTCTCGGGTTCGATTCCCGGCAGGGGCTCGTTCTCGTGGCTTTATGTGAATTTGGTTTCTCGATCCATACTCGTTCCCGCAGGTTTTCTCCGGGTACTCCGGTTTCCTCCTGCTTCTAAAATCGAGCTTCTTGGCATAAATCTGTTCTGGAATTATGGTTTTCTCTGATGTGCTGAGCGTCTTTCATGGCAGCCTCACAGCGCCTTGATCACGTTACGTGGATATGTCGCGCGTTAAAAATACCAATTATTATTATTATTATTATTAATGGGAGACAAACGACTTCAGTAGTCAATATAGTTATTTTGCTGTGAGTGGTCTGGCATTCTCTTGCTGGAAAACAGTATCTACAATTTCCGATATTAATGGAAGAACTCATTGCTAGCGCTCGTTGTCATTGAGAGTAACTAATACACGAAGAGAGCTCTTACTTATCTGAATGATCCAGGAATCACCCATTGTGACGATCATTACAGATGCTTGCAAGGAAAGCAGGCGCGCAAGTACACGCATATGTTACATAATCATTCACGCATGATAATCTGTGGCCACTGTAACTTGGTTAATTGTAAATAGACGGGAGGGTTTTTTCCACTGGGAGTATATAATACTTTCTTCACATCGTCACCAGGAGCGAAGGATTAAAAGTAATACAGGCCAAAGAATAATGAATAGCCTTCCTCGCTTCCCGACCTAGAGCGAAGATGACCTTGGCTGAAGGTTAATATCACCACAAGCAACGGAAAACAACAAGTTGCTATCACAATTATGGAATCGCAACAGAACTGCAAGCTAATGCAAAATACCGGTATTATGTCTTGATGATAAGAGCAAAGATCTGGATGGGGTGATTTGACCAAAGGGCGTTCCAAAAGTTGCTTGCCTTCCCATTTCTGGTCGAAAAAAATACTTCCGCCGCCTTCTCTTTGGACATGGCAAATATTATGTCATACTGAAGAGTAAAGTTGAATTGTTCTAATGAATTTAGGAGCTTATAGGTATGATAAGCGTAGCGTGCCTAGGAGTTTGTATATAAGAAATGAGAATAGAGTACCCAATGGGGCTAACAATAAACTAACAAAGCTGACAAACTGTCGAAGAATGGATAGACAGTCAACATCTACGTCTCCTTCACGACCCTAAGCTGCCGCCATCTTTCATAGCGCCCGTTGGAAGAGGGTGGTAAGCTATGTTAGCAAAAAACATCTCTAACCTGTGTAGCAAGATTGTTCTGGATCCTGTCCCACTAACTCAACATCGACCAATCGGTATCCCAAGTCAACGCTGCAGTAAGACCAAACAAGTGCCTTTTAAGCGTCGCTTTAACTACAGGAAAGCAGACTGGCAAGGATTCACGGATGACCTGGATCAGAACGTGAAGAGGATTGCTCCAAAACCCTACAACTATGACAAATTTGCCCACTAGTGAACAAGACTGCCCGAGAATTCATACCCAGAGACTGTAGGACGGAATAGATACCAGGCCTTTCCAAGGAATGTGCTAGAGAATATCAAGAGTAAATTACCATGTTTGAAGCTGATCCTTTTTCGGCTGAAACAACGACTAAATGTTAGGAAGTTTCGGAGCGGATCTCCCAGGAAAAGATCAAAACTGGCATACTTTAATTGAACCACCGATATGACCCATACTAGCAAGAAAGCACATGTCTACCATCCGAAAGCCCGAGAGGATCCAACCCAACCTCAACACCAGACCTAATGGTCAAACACCCAACAGTTGTCCTCACCACTCTACGTTTAAATGGCAAGTGCAGCAAGAAGCCCAAAGCAGATCAAACTAGACCGTAAGAGGTTTTAGTTGGTTACCCTGGTTTCACTCGCCCCCTCAACATGGACGAATGGAATCCGATATTGCAAACTCAACCAGAAAAGCATAGGCCTGACAATGTCTCAACTGAGCAGCTGAAAAATCTCGGCCCAGTAGCCAAGGAATGGCTTTTTGAGTTCTACAATTGCTGCGTATTTGCCACAGCTTCTCAAAGATCTGGAGGAAAGCACATGCACGGCACTCCTAAGCCTGTGAAAGAGCCTCCAATCTCAAGGCTCCGACTCAATGATCACTCCTCACCATACCTCCAAGCTCTTTTAACGTCTCCTGCTCAATCGTAATCGCACCTGTGATAGACGAACACCTCAAATACCAGAACAAGCAGGGTTTCCGGCCAGGCAAATCACACAAGACAAGTACTCAACCTAACTCACATATGAGGATGGTTTCGAGACTGATATTGTAACCGGAGCTGTGTTCTTCGACCTGTCCGCACCTCTACACTGTTAATCAACAGGATGCCTACTCCATAACATTCTGTAATCACCACGGAATCCGCTTGACTGAGCTTATCAGAGGATTGCTGGCAACACAGGAGTTTATAGGACGAAAAAGAGGCCGATGGCGTATGCTCAAGAATGGACTACCACAAGGAAGTGTGTTTGCACCTCTTCTGTTCAACATCTATACCAAAGACAACCTAGGATGCAGGAACCTGTCCGTTTTATTTAATGCAGACGATCTTGGAATTGCGCACAAGATGCAGACTTGACACTTGTTGAAGAGAGAATCTCCAAGCTTTGGATGAACTCACTCTGAGGAAACCACCTACGTGCAATCCATCTAAGACACAGTGTTTTGCTTTCCATCTACGCACCGTGAAGCCAAACGTCAGCTTAAAGTTACACTGGTCTGGAACACCCCTGGCGCACTGTGATACCCCTGTCTACCTAAGAGTTACCTTGGACCCATAGTGCAGTTAGTGTCCCACTGTAAACGGGCCTCGACCTTTGCCCACCCACCGACATTGTGACACGAATCCTTCATAGTTTGAATCTATATAAATGATTCCCACTTCACAGGGCACCATCCAATCACGATCAATGACATGCTATGATGAGTGATTTACCCACCACTGTGGTGCATGGAACATTGGCAATTAGGCCTGTTTTTACACACGTTGGAAGCCTTGTTAGAACTGGTCGTTTTCGGAATCCTTTTAGTATCCGTATGTAAACCAAATTCAACAACCTTATAGAAAAAACGATTATCTTGGTGTCAGCTGCTACGAAGAGTATAGGTCCTAACTTTTGTCCATGGCGCTCTCTTTAATCTGCACAGAAATCACTGTTGATTTTTAACATAGAATTAGCATTATACCCCACCAAAATACCACTCTTTATAAATGAACCATTTTTCGAATTTTTCTGATGTTCTGTCTATAAAATTCACATATGTTATTGATGATAATATATTATACAATTAAGCTTCTACGAAGAAAAGAAAGAAAAATCCCTTGAGCACTCTCCTCGCAACGACGT
The DNA here is from genome assembly GCA_023653785.1 of Ophioderma brevispina. NCBI lineage: Eukaryota > Metazoa > Echinodermata > Ophiuroidea > Amphilepidida > Ophiodermatidae > Ophioderma > Ophioderma brevispina. Next base: position 6,588 of record JAMKCH010034504.1, on the reverse strand, counting down.
CTCGTGAAGTGTTCTCATGCCTATGCGTAAGCAAAGAGTACGCGTGACAGGTCCTAGGCCTATTGAATGGCACTGTTTTCGGTGTACAGTAATAGGGAAGGAAAATGAGACGACGTAACTGCCAAGTGCCACGTCTCTTTATACGACCCACATCGAGAAGACAAGAGTAAGTATGTTAACGCAATAAACATCTTGAACAAACAACACACTGGCACAGATGGGGTGCTCGCCCACATACCCTAAGTAAAGATCGACGACACTTGCCCTGGGCTACTCATGTTGCAGAGTGCTTGTTCATGTATGGGAAAGATCAACCATGACAAGAAGCTTGATTCAGAGTTAAATGCCTCTGCGGCTTTATTTCAGGCTGCCTACGTCCAACACCAACGCGAAAACTTATAAGTTCCTAGCAGGAATTGCTCCACCAGACAAATGTAGCGAGCATGCAAGAAAATAACTGTCGAGTATCTAATGTGAAGCAGCCAGATTGTACCCATCTCGAGCTGCGATCATATTTGGAACCAAAGTGTTGGACATGATAAGAGAACCTAGTAAATGGGAAACTACAGATACGCCATTGTGACCACTAAATACGAGAGGACAATGACACCGTTAATTTATTATGAAATTTGATGACTCACAACGTCAAGATATATTGTTTGTTAAAATTAAATGCTGTAATCTGTTTGATTGAGAACAAAAGCAGGAAAAGGTATGTAATTTCAAAGAAGAATGCTACACATAAATACAGTTTCCAAATGTCGCCTTTAAAAGATTTATGGCAACAATCCACCATGTTTATAAAGGAGTCTAATGACGCGCCAGTACCATTGAAGGTTACACAACGAGTAATGGTTAAACTGAGGCCGGTGATAAGGCTGAATACAGTTTAAAGCAATGGTATAAGCTCATTAAATTCTAGTTCCTTCGCCATTCTTACGCAAACACCAATATATATAGGGGTGAAAATGTTGAAAAAATATATAGGCACTAGGATTAGATGAGAAATGCTTATTCGAAAATTTCAGCGATTATGATCTTGAATTTTGGTTGCCATGAGCAAATGCTTTTATCACAGTAAGGAAGAGAAGAACTTGCTCCCGATAGATTTAGTAATAATAACCAACAAACAGGTTTTAACTATAGCGCACAATACCCCAATACAAACATTAATTTAGTTTTAACCAACCAACACTGGCCAAAAAAGAGTGGTTCATTTAACGGTAAATAGCGATTGGTCCGTTTCATTCATAGTCCCGTGGTTAAACCATAGGTACCTGCTTATGACTTTGCAAACGAGTGTGTACGAAAATGTTTTTGATGGTTCTAGGCAACATTGGACTTGCTAATTCAATCTTGATGAACTTTGCATCCTTGATAGGGGGGTCAAAATTTTGTAAATGTTTCAAACGGAATTAAAAGGTTGTATAGGACAGACATTCTGCTTCTAAGGTTCCAAAAAAGTAGCGTTGCTAAATACTTTTGTTAAACACAGTATACTATTAAATATGGGATAAAAAAATTATAATAAATTAATATTTCTCTCCAAAAATGGGCTCAAATTATATGCTTTAAAAAGTAAATGTAAAATAATGTTATGTGATTTGTTTGACATTGGGGATATAATTAAGGGGAAATAGTGTTAAGGCTCACATTCACAGGGTCTATGGGGGATCAGCACTCTGGTCTCTGTTAGATATCTTTGAGCTGATTAACATAAAGTAAATATATATTTCCCGTTGTTAATCCCATAAGAACAATTTGAATCCAATTTGAAACCAGTCGGATCAATACGTTTACCCCATGATGACCTTGAACAATTTTTGCCTGTTGTGCAAACACAAAAGGTTGTAGATGAACTTTAAAGGTAAATATCTCAAAATGCCAATTTTTGAGTTTTGCCAAATGGTCCCAATAAAACACTTAGTGTCCCATAGGTCATTGGGCTAGAATTTCAGTCCGCTTGCAGACAGTTAAGAGGGATGCTAGGAGAAAAGAGGGTTGCGATTCCTTCTTCTCGAAGGATGTGTGAAGCTTATTGACTAGCCTACTTCGGTCCTCAGCGGATTCTTCTGTATAGAAACTGCTAGCGTTCCTATCAACCTTGCCATAATTATCAGGTTCCAAGACATCACGTGGGTTAGTCATTTGTTTGGTCAAGTCAAAACATTTTCTTTTGGTTGACTGCAACACGTTTGCGTTGAAGTCAGTAACTATATCATCGGGTCAAGTCTCTTGTTGATATTGAGCGAACTGGAGACTTTAAGTTGTAGATCCATAACTAGAACCTTGGAATGAATGCAGCAAACGTGTCAATCATGTTGATGACAGCTCTCCCTTAGTGGGGATAAGGTGCAGCATCATATCTGATCAGTTGCTCAGAAAATGACACTAGCTTCACTTGGGAGCTATTCAATTTGACTCATATTTACCTACTTAGATTTCTACGTAGTTTCAATATAAATTTTATTTAGGACTATCTGGTCCAAATATTCATCTTCTTCCCATGCTTCAGTATTTGTTCCATGGGGTGTGAGTTTTAGATATTTAGCATTTTCCTTTTTGTGATGGCAATTGACATTCAAAATTTTTTTCGGTAGTGTCATTGCTATTATAGATGTGCATTTTAAAACTACAAACAAATGGTCGGTGTTTTCTGGATTTATTGAACGCTATTGCCGTTTTGAACGATAAATATAGTAACACTTCTTGAAACATTGAAGTACGTGTATTCTGATTGTGTCTACCATAACTAACCGCTATTGTTTAACTATAAACATTACCATGTTGAACAAGACAGGTTAAAGCATTTCAACATTAATATGCTAAGTCATAACACTATGACGTCTTTACTACTTTACAATTTTACACATTTGCATGTTCAAAGTCATGTAACACTTCTCTCTCTCTTCCCCCCCCTCTCTCTCTCCTCTCTCTCTCTCTTCCACCTTGTAAAAGCTGTAATGAAAACATGTCAAGGACACAAACCCTTCCACCCACCAGACCACTGATGATCACATAATACGCGTAGTAATAAACAACCAAATATTTTAAGATTTGTAATATTACATTCATTCATATGCTCTTTGGTATAAATTAGGAAGTAACTAGTTCAAAGAAGATAAGTGCAACATGCATTATGGATTATAATCAGATTGCAAAAGTGTATAATAAGGTGAATAACAAGGACACTGCTAACGCAATGCGTGGGGCTACAGAGACATTTTCTAAGGTGTAGTACCATACATTTAACAAAATAATATGAACAGGACGAAGTAGAAAATGACACAAAAATAGAAAGGACAGGGAAAAGAAGTATGCCGACAACCCAAGGAGAAAAATGATATAAGCAAATAAAATGAACAAAACAGTGAAGAGATCGTACAAAAGAAGATATAGAGTGGCTCAGCAACAGAATTGTAGAATCAGTGAATACAAAAAGGATTTCATAAAACTTTCGATCTGACCTTTGGACAGTTAGAGCTTTGTAGCAGTCGTAGGGTCACGCCGACAAGCTTATTTTATTGTCTAAGAATCTCGGGGTGCCTTCATAGTTGATAGAACTGAGGAACGCTCTGGAAAATGTCCTGTTTAAATTGTGTGGGTTCTAAAATCCCCGTTTCGTTTTTAAAAATGATGGCGAAAGGTCTTCTACATGCTCAATTTTGATTTTTAATGTTTGGCATATTATATATGAAACGGTTTTGAAAGCCATGTTATCTCTGAAGATAACAGACATCCCTATACTTATTTTATCACTTTCCAAATCATAGAGTTGCCTGTGGACGTTAACGTATTGCTCGTGCCTATTTTTAAGACGCTAAACCAAAAAACCCACGGAAAATACTTTGCCATGGCTGGATTCGTAGATATTTGTACTGTAAACCTCTGCAGGGAATGTGGATTTGCACTGTAAACCTCTGCAGGGAATGTGGACAATGTCAAGGGCTGACGGGCATTCGCCTATTCCATGCATACCAATTGAATCTGTACAACAATGTTCACAATAAACAATTGTACTAGAATAGTGTGACTGTTGGCTGCGGGCTTGCTCTTCTTGTATTTGCGTAAGGCTTGATATTCGCTCGCTTTAGGCTTTTCATGGATTGGACGACGATTTCCACGAGTTGTGGGTTCTTCACTTTTATCACTTTCTAGTACAACACATTCAAAGTCTTGGGTAGCTTTTGTGGCTTCTTCAGTTGTCCCTTTGTGTTTTGTTTATGTATCCTCTCTGTCGGCAGATAATTCGCTGACAAGTCCATGAGCCTTCTATTAAAATGTTTTTATCTTGCCCTGTTTGAAAGGCCCAGTTGAGCAAACCACTCGGTCAAATTCTAGAGACACTGGCTTATTTAAATAGTGCGCCCTCTAGAGTTTTCAAAATCGATATTTTTGCATGGTTGTAAAGCTTGTATAAACATTAGCCCTCACGTGAAATTATTATGCCCAAATCAGCGCACTTATGGGTAAACAGAACGATTTTATAAGTTAATAACTCCGGCGACATTAATTCGGCAGACGATGCGGAAATGGCGTTTAACACAAGAAACACACGCCAAAGTTGATTCTCACGGCGTGCACCTTGTTTGACAGGTCTGTGACCTTTATGGTTTTAATATAAATGAGTACGAGTCTATTATGTTCGTGTAATAGACACATTTGTTGCTTAAAGTTACGGCAAACTATAAAAGTTATCCTACAAATTTCCTGGATGTCTTTAGCCTCTTATTAATGTCCATATCTGTTTTTGGTATGTTATTATTATTTGTAAAATATACCTCTATTCTTCCAATGGCCTAGTGCAAGCTTAAGAAATTTCATATTTTCTGAAAATGTGCCAGTACCGCTTTCATTTTTGTCGCATAGACGGAGAGTGGACACACAGCTGTTGTCTGCACCGTCGCCAAGTAGCCAATGTGATTACACAGGCTCTGTGCGCACGGTATTCAGGTAATTCTCAATGCTTTTTACATATTCTTGGTATATATTTGCATTTCTTATCAAACGTGCTGGAATATATTTTTAATGAAGGCCGATTCGAATGATTTTCCTAAAATATAATAAGAACAAAATTATAAACGGAGACCAAGTGTATAGCGCACTCATTTGATCTACTATCAAAACGGTGGGGTAGTAACTGCGGAGTAGATACGTGGTACATGCGTGTCTACTCCGGTACTGTCTACACCATATCCACCTTCTCTCCACCTAGTAGGCAGCTACAGGGTAGTCATTAGGTTAGATACTCAGTACTGCAGAGTAGACACATTACTGTATACTTAAAAATTATGTACCTTGAAGCCCCATCTTGCAGCTACTGCATCGTAACTAGCACAGTGTGTACTGTGAGCTACTGTGCAATAGCTGCCGCGGTAGACATAGTATCGCTGCCGTATGCGATATATTTTTTAAGACAACCAACCTCAGAATACCACATATATTGATGTGTTTTATTACCCCGATTTTATAGTTGATTCTAACTTCTCTTACCTAAATTTTGAGACTGATTAAATCAAAGAAAGCTTTCACGGGGACTCGAACCAGCAACCTTTCTATCTGCAATCTTAATCTATTATACAAGATGCAAACTGACCTGGCAGAAAGGCGTTGTTTTGTGATACAATAGTTTTACGGAATAAACACTACTGCTTACTACAACTATATGATGACAATCAATCGACCATGAACGTTGTCGGTGACTACGAGGTTTTTTCGTGGGGTTGGTTATGCTAAAAAAAATAACGACTGCCATGTACGCTACCACACGAGTACGAGTCCGGTCGTGTATAGTTTTTACCGTTATTTGTTAAGGAAATTACGCTGAAATTAAAATGCGGGAATGAATACAAGATCCTCCCAGTATAACAATATTTTGAATATTTATGTACTTTGTAAATCAAAATCATTTTGTAAATATTACATTTTTTCAATGGATTTGTTATTTTTATCTTTCAACTCTAATAAGGGCCTATATAGAAGTCGTTTTGATGTTTTAATTAACCAGTAAAGGACGTGATTGTGATATTTTATAAGCAAACGAATTATGAGTCCAATTTCAGTATTTCTGTTGACAAAAAATCCTGATTAAACCAAAAATAGGACCGGGACGGATGATTACTTAGATATTTTCCTTTTGCTATTTAAAAAGACATACAGCTAAAAAACGATTTTTTTTATAAATCGACATACAGCTAAAAAACTTAATTGTGATTTTCCAATCATACACCAAGAAGCAGAGTTAAAATCTCATGTTAATTTAGGTTCAATATAAACAAAGACGTTGCTAAATTTACTGGATATCTCAGGAGGACCAAATACGAGTCAACCGTTGAATTTTGTTTTGAACATTGTTTCTCTTATTAATACCAATAATATTGTTATTTATTTGCGAAGCCTTACGTATACTATTTTTAACTATTTCAATCTTCTTTCAAAACGTGTTATGACGTTGTTTTTATTTCTTTCCGTATATTTTGAAAGAATTTCTTTCTGTCTATCTATAATCACATGGTTTCTATTTGTTACCAAAGAAAATATTATTAGGCTTTTTTCTATTGTCAGCACGTTCACACTCTTTACGGTGTA
>JAMKCH010034503.1:0-22435 GCA_023653785.1 Ophioderma brevispina | reverse complement strand
TTGAGTTTTTATAGGGCATATTTCTCATCTATTGTTATATCTTTACAGCCGTTTCTCTAGATATTATCTATGTATACACACAGAGGTTGGCCGTAATTGCAGCAACTGTGGCGCAAAGAAGCAATTTTGAGTTTTTATAGGGCATATTTCTCATCTATTGTTATATCTTTACAGCCGTTTCTCTAGATATTATCTATGTATACACACAGAGGTTGGCCGTTTCAAGGCCAAAATGTGGAATGGTTCTGACAGCCCGAAAAAATGCAACCTGTTAGTACAGAGATGAACACCATTCAGCTTATCTCCAAATGCCCCTCTATTACCTGCCAAATGGAGCAAGGTCTTGCAAAAATGAAGGATTGTCTGTTTTCACATTCACCTTGAGATATATCCCCCATTTCAAGGTGTCACATTCAAGAAGGGGATATACAGGCTGTCCCAAAAAATGTTAACACTCGGAACAAAACCATTTTGTAAAAATCTAAAGTGCTCATGGGTTTTTGTTTGGTATATTCTTAAAGCCAAATAAATAAGTTTTTATTTGCCGTTTATTTCATTCCAATCCGATATGTAGAAGCAAAGATATGCTTCGTCAAAAAGGAGAGCGCAAATTCGGAGTGGTCCGATTTGCATTTGGTTACTTTATTGCGGGAAACATGATATTGTAACATACGCAAAATTGAGTTATTGATATAGTTATTGATTGGCTATTGAACCTACAATCCCTTGTTAACTTCCTTATTGTCAATAAAATGTGAACATTGTCTAAGCAATACTGGTTTTGTGTTTTTAAAAATTAATCAGTAAGTTCACTTTCATAAACAGACTTGGCCTTATCAAATTGCTCAAAGTTACACAGAATGGTAGACGCAAACTAAATTAAACCAAACAAACATTCAGATACTTAATGCAATGTGCGCCCCCTGCTCCTGTTACGCTACTGGGTGAAAGACTTTCTTTTATAGAAAAACACGGCAAGATCTATTTGTTTTCCTTTTAAGATGGAAAGAAGATGTGCTATGAAGTCAAATGTATTAATTTTGCGTCAGGCATTTCAAGTGCTCAAAGGCAGAAATCGGACCAAGTTGATTTTGGCTAGCTCTCATGTTTGATTAAGCATATCTTTTGTTCTACGTATCGGATTGGAGTGAAATAAATAGCAAATTAAAGCTCATTTTATTGACTTCAAAGTGATTTTAAACAAAGACACACGCATACTTTTGTTTATATCAAAATGCCCTTGTCCAGAGTATTAACATTTTTGGGACAGCCTGTATGGCGATGCTTCTCTGAATGGCTATCAAAATTCAATGACACAGAACTTTCTAAATCATGTTGTTGGATATAGCCACTCTCTTAAAATATGTAAATTAATACTCAGTGTATAAATATAAAGTAAAGAATTGGCTATCATTTTTAAAAGTGCCCTCAAGTATACTCCTGGCAAAAAAGACCCCTCTACTATTGTGCCTTTGTAGGCTTTTCTTAACTGATGATATGGAATGTTTTCCATTTGAATAATGCCTACTCCATAAGATCTAAGATCTTGGAAATTACCAAGGACATCCGCTTGACTGAGCTTATCCGAGGATTGCTGGCAAACAGGATGTTCTTTGTTCAGCTAGGAGCGAAGAAGAGCCGATGGCGTAGGCTCAAGAATGGTCTACCACAAGGGAGTGTGCTTGCACCTCTCCTGTTCAACATATATACCAACGACCAACCTAGGAGTGCAGGAACCTGTCGTTTTATTTATACAGACGATCTTGGAATTAGCGCACAAGATGCCGACTTCACAGTTGTTGAAGAGAGACTCTCCAAAGCTTTGGATGAACTCACTCTTTATTATGAGGAAAACCACCTATGTGCAAATCCATCTAAGACACAGGTGTGTGCTTTCCATCTACGCAACCGTGAAGCCAAACGTCAGCTTAAAGTTACCTGGACTGGAACTACCCTGGAGCACTGTAATGACCCTGTCTACCTAGTGAGTTACCTTGGAACCGCCACTCTCCTCTTATAAGACACACATCGAGAAACGAAGAGTAAAGTATGTTCACGCAATCAATAACATCTTGAACAAACTCACTGGCGCAGGATGGGGTGCTCGCCCACATACCCTGGGATCGGCGGCACTTGCCCTGTCTGCTCATGTGCATAGTATGTCTGCCCTGTATGGAAAGGTCAACCCATGCCAAAAGCTTGATTCAGCGTCAAATGCCTCCTGCCGGCTGATCACAGGATGCCTCCTTCCAACACCAACGGAAAACTTGTACATCCTAGCAGGAATTGCTCCGCCAGACGTCCGTCGTGGCGTAGCGAGCATGCAAGACGTAGCTGTCAAGTCATCTAAGTGAAGCACCCTATGTCTGGACAGATACCTGCTGCCAACCGCCTTAAATCCAAAAGAGTTTCTTCATCAAAGGTCCTACCCATCTTGAAACATCTCTCAATGAGTTAAGAAGATCGCCGTTGTGGAAAGAAAGACTTTCCATCAACCAAGTAGCATCCCGGGGTAGCATCTATCAGGTAGTGAGCCTGGTGATCATTCCCACCTGGAGCTGACTCCTCATGGGCTGAATGGCGATGCCTCATAGATTGAGAACCAGAACTGGCCGATCTAAAAGGTTTTCCTTGCAGAAGTGGGGCTATCTGGAAGCAGATCAGGATAACTACCTGTGGGATGTGGAACAGCAACACATACAATGGAACACCTCTGGTCTGCCCACTGCTGGAGCAACAATGCACAAATAAGGACTTTGCGGAAGTCAGTGACGCAGTCAGACGTTGTACCAATCTTGGCTGATCATATTTGAGAAACCAGTGTTTGGACGCGATGGGAAGGGGGATGATGCAGTGCTTTTGCATTCAGCTGATTATAAGTTTTCTAAAAAACACTCCTGTCATCCTTAGACTTCTTGTCGAATACAAAACAAAAGAACGAGGCCTTAACAATAGGATGACATGTCTTGATAATTTACTGAAAAAGGTGGTTAGTTCAGATTCGTTTCAGTAAATGTTGCATAGAAATTAGCTGTGCTCAGATTTTGCTAAGGACGCCTGATTGGAATTGTTAGAGGCCGTACTACATAGTCGTAGGGTTTTTGCACAGGAGTATAATCATTGTGCTTATCTCAGATGGCTCAGACGATCCTGAAATATGAAATATCACCAATCAAACAGGCTTCAGCTCATAAAGTGGTAAGAGAATCATCTTATTTATGATATTTTGGGATTTTGGTGGCCATTTTGAAAGCGCCCTCTCCTGGCAAACCTGGACATCCAGCGATTGGGCACAGAGCTGAAAAATGTTAGTCTTAGCCAATGCTACAACTGTGGAAAATGTGGTACTATTTATCCCAAAGCGCACAATTCATCATATATAGAGAGCTTAACAGCTTAACTACGTGTTGACTGTCGTGTACGCCAGAAAGTACTAATTATCATCTTATTAAAGGGGGGGGACGGCGCGTATTCAGTTATTTCATTTCAGGTGGGACCTATCCATTAGGAAGCATTCAAATAGGCAAAAAACTGGGGTTCGACAAAATTGGGGGAGCTTCTTTGGAAATCTCCTCATGGCTCTTTAAGCTTCCAGATAGGATTAACTTTTTTCATCTGAAGATGCATAAGCAAGGATTAACCGGTCATGATGTTTTGGTTTAACTTCCCCCCCCATTTCTGGTACCTTAGGACTTATAACCGTAAATGCAGTAGGCATTTACGGTTAGATCTTCGAGAACAATCAGTGATCCGCCCCAAAGAGTGAAGATATTGGAAAATTGCAGGAATAGCTTAAAAGTGAGGGATAAGGCTGTTAGGACTTTATCAGTTATTTTCCCAACAGAAAAAATTGACAGAAAAGAAAGGAAAGAAAAAACAGCAATGTCAAAATGAATCTCCATTTCAATACGGGTTCGTAGATAAGTGTCCGTACGGACAGTAATGGCTATACTATTTGAGGTGTGTATTAGGTTGACATTTAATACCTGTTGTAGTTAGGATATCTGTACTGTTACAAAAAAGCAAAAAATATCTGATTTTGATGATTTTTAAGCGAATTTCTGATTAGACAAATCACTGATAGTGCCTTTAACACAATTTTGGTGTTGAAAATCTGCGGTTGATGATATGTCAACAGCATAGGAGATTCGCGTTTGTGATTGGTTGAAACTGGTTTAAACATGTTTAATGCCCTGCAGTTAAAGTCATTGATTCTGATCACTTTGGGTTAGCATGATGTAGAATGTAGAAAGAGGTTCGAGTGTGTAAAATGAGCATGGTTGGTACAGCTATTATGTAAAGGCTAATTAACGTACCTAAGTTGCCTTGTTGGATAATTGGGTCTGAGCATCAGTTTTGTAGCCCTGTTTGTGAGAGGCCTCTCGGACAAAAGGGCACTCACAAACTTGATGCTCAGGACCCAATTTATCCAACTAATACACGCAGTCAAGTTAGATATCTGTCATAACTGGCATGCACAGTTAAAATATAAAGTAATACAAATTAAGAAAAAATTCATCTAGAAAAATAAATACACTTCACGATTAACACACCGGCCATCAATTGGCCTTATAACTCAATCACCCGTATCGATTAATTCGCGTTCAGTTGTAAGGATTATGTTGTGATGGGTTCAAATCCCGATACATCCCATTAACCCGTGGTGTTTACCATGTAATGAGGTCATATGAGATTGCGAAGTGCATACACAAGAGGGACAGACATAACAAGATATTGCCAGCCAGAGCTGATCTCCTGTTAGTAAAAAGCAGGGATCTAAAGTTGGCATTCTCCAATTTAAAGGTAGGTGGTCCGATCTTAGGTCCATAGTACTAGTTGTGTATTGTACAACATGTCACACGGCCCAAATAAAATGGGGTAGTTCAAAATCAGGTTATTGTGCACCACCCAAATGAAATTCGAAAGACTCAACGGAATTTAAAATGCATGTTGAAGGATGTACCTGGTGGAAGCATAATAACGTCATCCCGTGTATGGTTAAATAGGATTAAGTATCACAGACAACAGCATGAGGGTTTTTGAAAAAGCTATTATGGCGTGCAAGAGTGACTCCCTTCTCAATTAAAAGGCTGATCATGTATAGCAAGCTATTTGTCCAGTAATCAGTCTTTGTTTTCGAGTAGCGCAACTCCTGTCAAATGAAAGTAAAACAGAAATGTACGAAGAAAACAGGTGTGTTGAGGGTTGGAATGACCACGGTTCGGTGGCCGAGTGGAGTACGAACCAGCTTTTTTCGGAGGGGGGGCGAGAGGGGCACCTTACATTTTAAGGGGGGCAAGCATCAGGGGCACAACCAAATTTCCGCATCGCTACGTCGCATTGGTTGACCCAAATTTTCGAAAAGAGCTGGGGGGGGGGGGGGAGGGGGTTGGCAACTTACTGTACCTTCCCCCGTGCGTGCGTCCAAGTCCGTTCTATATTTTTAGACATCTACAATACGTACGGTACCTTATGCGACCCTAACCCTCCGCCAAGTAGCATACATTAAATTTGTTAGTATTAGTAAATAGTACAGGCCTATGTTGTTTTATAGGTATTGCCACACGTGTAGAAATCACTAAATTTTTTCCAGGGGGGAAAGAGGGGGGCAAGCCCGGGGGGGCACTGACATTGGAAAAGAGGTACGGGTATATGTGCGGAAAGACCCCTTTTCGCATCTCTCCAGCCATTCCCAAGGACCCCCAGTGAAGCATAATTCAGTTCTTAAGGTCCCCCTTTTCAGAAAATTTTGGCCTCAGAGCTGGATTTTAGCCAATTTCAGCTCCCAAGCCTGTAAATTTCTCAAATTTCAGTTTACCAAGCCCTACTTTCGGAGATAAAATCAGTTCCCAAAGCCCCACAAGTTCGGACAATCGGGGCCGCCACATCCCCGACTGAAACAAAAAAGTTGAGGTGCCAATCCAAGGGGGAAGATTCCTCTGCCCCCCCTGGCACGCCACTGTTGAGGGGTGGGGTCTCTACGTGCAAACAGTAGGTATATTAGTTCTCCTTAATTTTGACTTATTTTTAGTCTAACGAGGAGGAAAGTGACAAAACCCTTTTTTGGACTTAAAAAAAATTTAAATCCGTGAAAAAGGCGACTTAAAAAGTCCTTGATTTGAAAACTTAAAACCTTTAAATGAGTTAAAAACTGTTATAAATCATTTAAAGATTTATATTTGACTCTAAAGGAATTATTTTTAAATCCCAAAGTGTTGCCACTAATTCAGTAACCCTAGATAAAAAAGATCTAAGGAATTAGAGAGATGCCAAGTACGGCAGGCTAAAATTCTCTTACTTCGTTCACATATTTTTTTGGTAATAACTTAATTGTTATTATTTTTTTCAGGAAATTAGTAGTATTTAAAGGGGCGTTGTTCCGCATCGTCTTTGGGACCCACCTGATACCCGGAAGTAGTATCGATTTGGATATCAGATGGAAAGGCAGTATTTTCTCATTGTCGTCATGAAAGTTGAGCCCTGAATACCATTTCATTCCTCAGATATAAACAAAAAACCGCCGTTTTAGTGGTTAAACCATTTGATTAGCACAGTATGGACTAGGGCTTGGGCAACATGCATTATTGCGTCTGGCATAAACACCGCACAAGTTTGTTTCCCACGGTACGTGATGGGCATGTATGTGCAGTGCCAGGGCTCTCATATCAAGTAGAAGAACACAATACACATAAATCGGAACAACACCTTTAACTGAACGCTTTGTTTTTCCAACTGAACATTATTGTAGGTGAAAAATTGTTGTTTTTTATTGAAAACTTAGTTTAAATTCGAGAAAAGCAATAAATTTGATGAAAATTTTGTCATTCATAAAAACCTAGTTCTTCCAGAGTTTGTCTGAGTTTGTCAATGATCATTTTAAACGAGAATGCAAGGGGTACTAAATTGCCTTTTTGAGTTAGTGCGAGAGTTTGAAATTTATATTTGATAGCTTTTTAAAAGATAATCTTTTAGTAAATGTTGTTGTACACCGAGGTTTTTACGTGACAACTGAGTTTATTGAAAAGATTTTGAGAAAACATGGTTTTAAACAGTCAATCATTTAATCACGATCCAGGAACTGATTGATAAACTTTCGAGAAAAAAAAAAAAATTATCGGACTAATAAACGAGTTTTTGAAAATCTACGTTTCATATTATAGAATACCCTATTTCAGGGTGGATACTAGTTTTTGGTTAAATTTTTTTAAAAATATGTTTTCAAGTGATAGGTAAGATTCATTTTCTAATTTTGAAAAAAGGTCGGTTTTTCATTGTCAGAAAATTCACTTTATCAAGTCCATAGTTTTTCATTTGAATTGAAAAAAATAATATTATCTAGAGGGCACTAAAGCACGCCATTTCACACATTTAGGAAAGTTGTCAACCACCCTTAAGATTCTTGATGGAATGGTAGGTAAATCTGTGATCTGATGATCCATTGTTCGTTCAGAGCTTTGTATTTTACGGAATCATTCTGCGTGTTTCTAGAGGTTTGCCTGAAGTCACAAGAAGACAGAGTGCACAAAATTATCAAAGATTCTTTTGTTCGACGTGCAAGGTTATCTAGAATCTTTTGGTTGGGCGTTGCGGTTTATTTAATTTGTGCTCTCTGCCTCAGGATAAACATTACTGGGGACTGTTTGTAGGATATAATGCATGACAACAATGGATAATGCAAACAATAAACTGCGTGCACTAGCAGTGTATTCCTCATAATAATAATTGAAGACCAATATTACGTGACTATTATTAATAAAACAGAAAGTCTTACAAAAGACAACCATCGCTTAGCGAGGATGTTTGTAGTCCTTAATATGTTAGTGTAATACTTGAGACCATAGGAAACCCTCTCGTATTATCGTATTAGAGAGAATAATAACCACAGTAGATATTTCATGCATCAACCTTAATTTGAAAATACCAAGGTTTGGAAACGCCAACAGCCTTTAGTAAGCCATATCCATTGTCAAGGTGAGTGCCCCCCCCGCCCCCTTTTTTTACCCCCCACCCCCCGCTTATGCATCAGCAATGTGGAACATGGGTGGGTTAGTTTATCAATCAAATCAGAGTTCTAAATATTTGTAACCAGTCCATTGCCAGGGATTACAAAATTTCAAAACTTACAGGAAAACACGCTTTGTCATATGAAGGCAATATGGAAGTATCAACTCCTATGGCACAGTTCAATAGGTTCATGCACAAGTGTATTTAGGCAAAAAACACCCCCTGGGTTTGTGTCCAAGATGTACCTAGAATACAACAGAGAAGATCTGCATACATGTACAAGTACAACCCCACTTCCTGTGCCCTGGGTTGATGAGCATATGTAACTCATAGTGTATGTTTTGTCTGGGCATTGTAAAAAACCATACTCTCAAGACCCCCATGGGTCAGAACCATCCATACCAGCCAATGGAACTGAGTAAGTTTTTATCCACGGTGATGGGTGGGCTGTCATCCATCAAAAGATTGTTTTAGCTGCTTAGGAAATGTAAAATGAATTTCCTATAGTAGGATATACATGTTTTCTTGTTTTCCTTCTTCTTAAACAGATGGAACCAGCGGACTGTATCGATACATGAGACAACTACCAATATGTGCATGACTGAAGAATTCTGCAATCAGTTCCATGTGCATATAGCTTAGGGTAACTTGACAATGTTGTGCCTTTTATACACTCTGACTTGATACCAGTGCGATGGAAAAAAATGTATTTGGTCGGAATATGTGTGAACAAAAAATATGCTTTTAAAGAGTTGCAATGTTAGTGCACATTGCGAAGCACACCCCTATTCTGAGTGGGCGAAAGTATGTACGAAAGCTTGCCTATTTATAGCCAGGCTGAAACAATTGGGCATAAAATTGGGGGTGGTATGCACGTCCCATTAGGAGGCCACTTACCATTCAATACTGCATCCACATGTAGTTAGAGACTTTCAGCTCATTTGGCCCCCCCCATATATTTATTTTTGGAATCAATTGCAGGTCGAAAAAAATAGCGTAAAACTTCTAGAAAATGTGCGTACTTCAGTGTAGGTTTTGCTCAGATGATCAAACATGCTATTATTTTGTTTGGGATATGACGTCGAAGACCAGAAACGAGTATCATCTTGCCGTACCCATAGTGCACTTAGTGTATTACATATACGCACACACACTGTATTGCGGTTGGGAATGAGATTCAATCATGTAGATGAATGTTCTGACATATTCCGTGTCAGTCCCGAAACTTTAACGACGCTCGCGAAGTGCTACAGCTTGTCAAAGCACATGGTATCGCCAACCATTTGTAAACACGACATGTCAAATGCGGACTTGGGTATTAAAACTTTCGCCAATTTTTTCGTTGGCAGTAAGGGATCGTTCATCAACGAGCCAGAAAACTTTGGTAAAAAAGCGTATATCCCCGTGTATCAATAATAGTGGGCATATTATTGTAGATTCTAATTTTTTGTTGCCTCCGGTCACATGTTAAGTTTGTCGGTTCTGTTGAATACTGCGTCCACATCTCAGTGTTGTAGACCTGAGGGCTACAAACCAGAGATTTTGGTAAACATATCTACGGGACTCCCCTCCCCAATGGTGAGAAACCTGCTTAAATGAACAGGAAGGGATGCTTGAAGATTTTGAGCAACTGAAATGTGTTTTTTTTTAATTATGAAGGCACTATCCGTCGGACAATCAGAAAATCAAAAAATCATCAAAAAATCAGATTGGGCATGTTTGTAACAAGAACAGAAAAAAATCCAACATACCCTGCAATAATAGGAAACCGGAAAGAAAACACACCCCTGAGGTTTGTGTATAATATGATACCTAGAATACACAAGATCAGTTCATGTCACAACCCACTGAACTGTGCCCTTGGTTGATGAGCATATTGTAACTCATAGTGTATGTTGTTATCTGGGCATTGTACATGGGTCAGAACATCCATTACATGCCTATGAACTGAGAAGTTATCCACTGTGATGGGTGGGCTGTCATCCAATCAAAAGATTGTTTCTAGCTGCTTAGGAAATGTAAATGAATTTCCTAGTAGGCATATACCATGTCCTAAATTCTTAAAATAATTGGAACCAGAGGACTTTGTACTGCAACATGAGACAACTACCCAACTCTGCATGACTGTGATATTCTGCCAATCATTTGCTTGCTGCACATATGCTAGGGTAACTTGCAATGTTGTGGCTTTTATCCACTCTGACTTTATACCATCTTTGATGGAAAAAATGTATTTTTTTGGAATATGTGTTGAACACAAAACATGCTTTTAAAGATTTTGCATGTTAGTGCACATTCGAAGCACACCCCTATTCTGTTAGTGGGCGAAAGTATGGTACTTACGAAAGCTAGCCTATTATAGCATGCTGAAACAATGGCATCAAATTTTGGGTAATGCAAAGTCCCATGTAGGAGGCACTTACCGTTTCAATACTGCATCCACATGTAGTTTATTTTTGAATCCATTGCATGTCGAAAAATAGCGTAAAACTTCTGGAAAACGTGCGTACTTCAGTGTAGATTTGTCAGATGATCATGCTATTATTTTTGATTGGGATATGACGTCGAAGACCAGAAACGAGTCTCATCTTGCCGTACCCACTCGTGCACTTGGTGTATTATATACACGCACACACACTGTATTGCGGGTTGGGAATGAGATTACAATCATGTGACTGAATGTTCTTGACATTTCCGATGTCAGTCCCGAACTTTACCGAAGCTTCGCGAAGGTCGCTACAGCTGTCAAAGCACATGGTATCGCCACCATTTTTGTAAACACGACATGTCAAATGCTGACTTGGGGATTTAAACTTTCGCCGATTTCTTCTTTGGCAGTAAGGGATCGTTCATAAACGAGCAGAAACTTTGGTAACAAGCCGTTAATAATCCCTGTGATATCCCTAATAAGTGGAGCATATTTCTTGTAGAATTTCTTAATTTTTTGTTGCCTCCTGTCACCTGTTAGTTTTGTCGGTTCTGTTGAAGAATGCTGCCCACATCTCCGTGTTGTAGACGCTGAGGGGCTAAAACCAGAGATGTGGTACCATATCTGCTGTGACTCCCTCACCAAGAAACATGACTTAAAATGAACAGGAAGGGATGCTTGAAGATTTTGAGCAACTGAATGTGTTTTTAAATTAAAGCACTATACAGTGATAAATAGAAAAAGTCAAAAAATAATCAAAAATCAGATTTGTGCAGTTTTGTAACAAGACACAGAAATCCGAGCAACCCTGCAAAATAATAGGACCCTGGAGCAAACCTTATACTAGTCCATAATTGTACAGAGTTATTTACCGTGCCCCGAGCGTGATGTACGTCAACATGGAAGTGAATGTGATTGGCTTGTTTGAGTAGGTGCATCCATATTCGGTTAATCGCGCATGAGGATACCCATAGTCTCCGCCCATTTTATGCAGTGCGGGCGTGCGTTGCGAGCTCTGAACAATTCTTGGCAGCAACTGAAATAAGGACAAAATAAGATAATTTTAGTCATTAGTACGGACATTTACTACACCACGTAATGCATGGAGATTCGTTTCTGTGAACACTGACGTTTTCTTCCTTTTCTGTATTCTTCAGTTGGAAAAAAAAGTAACTTAGTCATGCAGTAAGTCATAACTTATGCCATACGTACTAACTTATGTCATCGTCATATCTACCACGTGGCTTCCTTTAAACTATTCCTCAAAATTTCAATATTTTCACGTCATTCGATAAATCATTGATATGTGTGTTTAACAGTTTTCACGAAAAACAATTTTTTTCCCGAAATAATATTTGACACAGCGGCAAATGTGATGTGCGCTCCAACCCAGGAAACTAACAATCAAATTCCCTTGGCCTAATGCATAGATATATCAGGGCCGTCCTAGAGGGGTGTGGGGGGGTTGACACGCCCCATAACAAAATTCTGTGGCAAACGTAACTTGTGGCAGTATGCGGCATGGACACTTTGATGGCTGTTTGTTGGAGTGCCACATTCTATTGAAATTCGGGTTTGAATGATTGATAGTCAACGTGCGCCGTTGGTCGACCAATCCCCTTGTCAATAACTGCACTAGCTGGACAATTGGATTTCACGTAAATTACATACACTTACATTGCATAATTAACAATTATAAATTCATGGGAACTTCCAAAATTCATGCACTAGGTTTTTGATTGCAATGCATAACAAGTTGACTCAGTTTCCAAGTTTACATCTTGGGGAATCCCCACCTCCCTATTGTGGGTAGGTACTTTTTTGAGTGTGTCCCCACTTTGCCTGTCCCAGTTGAATTCAGGCAGCCTTGAAGGAATAAAGTACAGTATTCCCTGCAACTGTATTCCGTCAAGGCTGCTGAAATTCAATGGGAGCAGAAAAGTGGGTGCATGTAATGTACCAACCCCCGTATGTCAATCCATCCAGCTGCAAATAGCAGTGTGAGTCAAAACACCACTTGGGAAAATCCCCCCGCTATTTTTTATTATAAATTAAGACTTCTCCTGTGAGAAAATTTTTCTCAATAAAATCGAGATATAAAATAATATTTTTGATATAAAAAAAGTGGGGGGACGAGGTGTAGATCGGGTACCACCTTTAAAAAGCATATCTTAGCATTCCCAATGCAGTCTACAATATGCAGAACTTCTCATGTATGTCACACAATGGTACCATTTCTCTGGTTTCATCTTTAGGAATTCGGAACAAACAGTGTTAACCTCCGCAGTTTCCGACGGCAGGTATAAGGGCCGACAAACTAGACTCTTCAGAAGACTATCTGGACTTTCTGAATGATGCCCAACCACAAATATCCACGAGAGCTTACAAAGTAGAGCGATTTGCAAGAACAGAAGCAATTATGCGACGTGACCATCGTCGTTTGGTGAAGGCTTTCCATGCACATAAAGCTGTCCTGCAGCTTGCCAGTAAAATACTTCCTTGCAATGTTTACATCTGGATTTAAAGAGAGGAACGGAGCGAGATCAAGATAGAGGGCAGTGATGAAATCTTTGAGAATTGCTGAAATTTGCGTACACAGGACGTTTGTATGTTGGTGATGTGTGGGAGCTAGATAGGTTTTTTGTATGGCATCTAGAAATGCATGTTACATGCAGTTCACCAGTGTGCTGATATATGCTCTAGCTATATAGAAGTGCGTTTAGGTATGCAAAGAGGTGGAAATTTCAGTGAGGTTCTGCATGCAAGTTGTCTATCCTCGCTAGATAACCACTGAACCTCGTGAGGGTAGTCCATGCTTCTGAGAGGTATTTGGAAAGCAAGGTAGAAGAACTAACAGACACGGATGTTTTTCTGCGGGAGGCTAGTGTGTCATTTCTTCAAGAAAATCCTATGTAGCCAGAAAGTGT
This sequence comes from Ophioderma brevispina, assembly GCA_023653785.1. Lineage (NCBI taxonomy): Eukaryota > Metazoa > Echinodermata > Ophiuroidea > Amphilepidida > Ophiodermatidae > Ophioderma > Ophioderma brevispina. Next base: position 9,076 of record JAMKCH010034503.1, on the reverse strand, counting down.
TGCAAGTGAGTTAAGGTAATTAGGGGTGTTCCAAAAGGTGACCTCTTTCTGAAACACTTATGAATACGGAAACCCTAATATAACGGAATAAACCACCACAGTTACTGTGGTTTATTCCATTAAGGTTTCCGAAATTCTAAGTGGGTCACTGAACGGAAACACCCGTATTACAACAGGGCATTTTTAAGGGTAGATGATCCAATTAGATAAAGTGTTCATCTCGTTGGAAGACCTTCAATAGCCCTATTTGTATTTCAGGATGCAATATTAAATCCATTGTCATGCAAGCCCCAGAAACATCCAAACCAAACACCTTTTATCCAAGATTTAATACTGGGTAAATGAGAATTAGCAATCATGTTCTTCAAATGTACATTCCAAATTAACAAATACCTCCAATACCAAATACCTCATCAAATAAAGGCATTGATGTTTTGTTCGACACTAGGACATTTTTTGTATTAAATGACTGGATCTGGATAATTGAAGTAAGAGATTCAGTGGTGGTCATTACCTCTTTTGTTACACGTCATGAATATTCATGAACATAATCATGCTATTTTATTGGACGATTCCTATTACAAGTGCTATTTTCCCTAGGGAAATAGTTCCCTACAATATCATCCCACAGTAAGGTGTAATAAAACAAATACAGTTATACCACATGTATGGTTTATATCATGGAAATAGCGCAATTTTTTTCCTCCGGCTTTGACGCGTGGCCAGTATCTTGGGAAAGTAGTTTGCCCTATTTCTCTCTTAAAATGTAGTATTTGTATACTGTTTTGTCCTTACATGTAGCCATGCATAACACACCAAAATGCCAAAAAATACCACGCTACAGAGGCTAGAAAGCGTACTAAGTCCCAAATAATGTGATGACATTGTCATATAGGCAGGGAATTGCTGCCAGGCCAGTTACATCCTTGACCCTCATGGCTTGCCCTCCCTGTTCATGGGACTATCCCTGTTTCTCCCCTTCCTTTCCACCCAGCTAAAGACAAGAAAGGTGTTAGGTCTTTAGGTTTCTTTGTGGTTATCTATCTGTAGAACCGTCGGATCCAGACAATCAAAAGTAAAACTGCTTTACTTTCATAATAAGCATATAATTGGTTAATTCCTCTGACTTATTTACTAAATACTAATTAGATGGTCGGCAATACATGCAAAAATCTCAACTTGTAGAAAAAAATGATGGTGCCCTTCCCTCCCCTTCCCACCAAATTTCTGGATTTTCCTTTAAATTAGTCAACAGTGTTACCTTTGAGAAACAGAAATCTTCACAAAAATACTCATAAATTAAAGGTGCTTGTTCTGATCGTCTCTTCGGACTCCCTGACTTGCGCAGAAGTAGTAGAAATTTTTATATCAGTGTATTTTCTCATTGTCATCCTGAAGCTTCATGTTTCCAATCCTTTTTTTGTGTGTTGCCTCCAATTGTAGGAGGCGATATGTGTGTGGCCATGTCCCGGGGCCATGTGGCCGTGTTTTCCACCCGGGGGGCCACTTCTCAATGACAAGGGGGTATCATCCGTGTCCAAGCAATCACAAAAAGCACCCTAAATACGTATTTTCGAAGCTTGAATTTTCATCCCTAAACACGTATCAGCAGCGCAATTAGCTACCCTAAACAAGTACTTGATGGAATTTGCGCCCTAAACAAGTATCAGTAGCGCAAGTTTGCATACCCTTAACAAGTATTTGTCTTTCTCCCTACCCTGAGCAAGTAATTGATGCTATTATGACCCCTTTATACATAAAAACATTCTTTTGGACACCAGAGAGGCTTGTCTGAGCTCGGTGTAATTCAGAAAATATCTGGGGAAAGTTAATTTTTCAGCCAGGATATGTATCCGAGTAAAGGTATTTAAAAGTGGAATGCATTTTGAGCCAGGGGCGTATCCAACAATTCACAGGACGGCGGCACGATTAGTCGAAAAAAGTTGACGAATTTGGCTGCTGAGCGGCCATTGCGCTACATGCAATCTTCACTTTCCATACGCACATTTTCATGCGAATTTGATAGAAATAATTTGAAATTTGTGATTCACTATAGCAAAATATAGGTATGATAAATAGGCTTATAAAAAGTAAAACAGACTTGATGGGTTAAAGTGTCAGAGAATTCATATAGTAAGTGGCGCGGGAGGGGGTGCCGCTCTCTCTCGCGCGAAGCGCGAAACCCATGCCAAGCAATGTTTGCTTTCCGAAATACATTTTCTCATGCAAATTTGATAAAAAAAAACAATTTGATATTTGTAAGTGGTTAACTTTAAAATGCATATAGGCCAATGATCGACGGTATAAACAGTTAAATATAGTTCATGCATGTAAGGTTTTATTTGAACTAATCGTAAGCGGTACGGGTGGGTCACGGAAACCTTGAAGTATTTAGTTTTCAAGACATTTTTATGGGTCTTAAGGATCCGGGAGAATTCGCATTTAGAGAACATTATTTTTGGCACTTATTTCCGTATTTGCAGCGCAGCGATAAATCGGCATTTTCCCTGAAAATTGCCGAATCCACGCAATTATGCACCCAAATTATGTCCCAAAAATTATTTTAAGAAATTTATAAACCTAGAATTGACTGACATTTAAATAAATGAGTTTTAATTGCTAATACATTGTCCGTTTCATGGGTAAATGATATAAAACAATTTGGTATAGCGACATAATCAGACAATCACAAAAGGAGTCGTCATTTCTCAATCTCAAACCAATAGGCCTGTACTAAAAATCATGTGTATGGTTTCTTTACCGCGCGTAGCGCGGAAAATTTTGGAAATTGAGGGATTTGAAAGCACAGATTTGAAGGCAAGTACAGACTTCCGGAACACTTTAAAATTTTTTTAATGCTGAAATGAATATGGACCCTAAATGCGCCGTCCTCATTTAGAAAATATAACCCTTTTTCTTGATTTTGGGTGATTTTTAGACCCTTTTCACGTTACGTACGTAACGTGCCTGATCCTGAAAAAAACTACCCTTTTTACGTGGATTCTTGGACACGGATGATACCCCCTTGTCTATGAAGACTGATCCCCCCGGGGTTTTCCAAAGATCTGTTAAAAGTTTCAGAGAAAGTTCCTCATTCGAGAAGTAAAAGTCCCAATTGCTACAAAATGGGTCATAGATGCCCCTTGGGAACCTTCATATGATAATGTGGTAAAGGGTAACATACCAAGGTCAAAGGTCATGTGAGGTCACACAAAATGGGCTGAAAACATCAAATTGGCCTCATTCGAGAAGTAAAAGCTCAATTGCTACAGAACTTGGGTCATAGATGTCCCTTGGGAACCTTCATATGATGTGGTCAAGAGTCACACACCAAAGGTTAAAGTTCATATGAAGTCAAGTTAAAATGGGCTGAAAACGTAAAATTGGCTTAATTTGACCTAACGTCAGATTCTATTAATAACAATGGTGAATTTCGCCCTAATGTAATTTGCCTTTGTCATTCATAGAGTATAGAATGACATTAACATGAATTTCTGCTTTGCCCTTTTGTCAGCCTTTGTTATACTGATGCTCTTTATTCCATTAATTTATAACAAATATTAATTTATGCAAATTTATGCAAATATGTAATATTTCACCTTAACATTGATGATGTTATTATTTTTATTAAAGGTTCTTGAGATGGTTGTTACTTGGCTGAAACATGACTGGGACAACAGATGTGTCCATTCACATCAGCTGCTTCAAAAGATTCGTCTCGGACTCATACCGCCAGAAGATCTCAAAGAACTTGTTGGTCCTGAAATACTTGAAATCCCAGAATGTCTTAATTTGGTTAATCGTGTACTCGAGCTACAGGTCTCTGAGAAATCCAAGCGCACACTCTCATTAGAGAACCCAGAAATATTTGCAACAAGGAGCACTATTACAGTAAGTATTGTATGTGGTCATGTGACATTTTTTGAAGAGTGCCCCCCCCCAATTTTCAAAATTGGATATTTTTGCACAGTTGTGTTGGTAATTGTTTAGTAAACTATACCAGCAGACGATAATGCTAAAAAATGTGTATTTGTCATTAAAGAAGCGATTCTGTAATTTGAAATGGGATCCCGATTGTAATTTAACGGTGGAGCTGGAAATGCCAGATTTATGTCCATCGGAGATGAAATAGTGCCACCTCACGAAAATTACCTCCGAAGTGACTTCTAAATGGACGGAACAACTAATGAATAAGCGAAGACATGTACATGGCGCAATTTCCGAGTCAGTTCATTTTGGAAGGACGTTTCCAGCAGCCGCCGAGATTATCGAGATCTCCAATATTAATTATTATCCACAAAATTCTTTCTTTTGCCGACACAACATTGGAGAATTTACCCCAGGGTGACCTGGAACCTTATGGGGATATACAGCCTTAACTAAAGGTTGGAACCTAGGCAAATACATGTAATATCTTTTTCTAATAATGAGGAGCGAATGCGTTAGTGTAAAGTATTAAACACAATTTGACTCGATTTTTAATTTTCCAATGTACCTAGCATTTCCCCCTTGAAGGAGGGGGCATGCAGTCAGGTGCCATTGCACATCCACTGGCAGTGTGACTTTGGAACAATGAGGTTAAGACGGGGGGGGGCGGTCCCGGGGGGCGCGTGATCTGAACGCGTGGGAACGGAGCTTGTTGTGTAATGCCCAGTTCAATTTGAAAGTGCACCGAACACACATTGCACACAGAGCATTTCCCATCTTCCGATTTAGTTTTTTGTGAAGGAAGAACTTAGGGATCAATGGTCCCACTGTTGATGTTATGTTGTGTTGTGAAAAAGGGTTAACATTGCCTGTAATATCAGCATAATTTGATGGATTGAAACCAACTTGAGCTAATCCGATTAACATGGGATCAATATTGTTGTTGAGGGCACAGATCACCATCCCAAGGTAAGGTCATGTTAGGTCAAGTTATAAGGTAGGCTAAATGTAATTGACATCAATGAAAAAAGTTGAAGTTCAATTGGAAACATGAGTTATGTCAAACATTGGATCCCTATTGTTGATGAGGTGGAAGGCTCATATATGCCTTTAATATGGCATTTTCACAAGCAGTGGTGTAACTTTTGTACCCTCTTGGGTCAAAATTCCAATTTTTAATTTTTAAATATGTGTTATGAGACAATCCCCATCATGCTCACTGTACTAAATCTCTTCAATGATGGTTACTTCCTGTACACAGTTGCAGAAAAATCTGTAAAGTCTTAACAAAGTTGAATTTCATTGCAGCCGTTGCGGAGTGACAGTTAACATTGTAACATGTTCGGAAGTGACAAAGATGGTACCATGGCTTGTGTTAATATAATTAGAAAATGATCTAATTTTGAATTGCAACAAACATATAATTCATTCTAAACTATAGGAGTACAAATAGACTTCAAAAGGTGTCACAACAACAAAATTCAAGGTGAAATATAAGTATAATTACATATTATCTAGTTGCAGGGAAACTCACATTTGTTGTAAAAATAACACCCATGTGAGATGGTGGCAAAGTTCGTCAATGTTACTTTTCCTGAAAAAATACACTTTTAAGAAGAGTTCATGTATAAAATTCTTAGAATTTGCAAATACACAGTCGTTTCGGAGGTACAAAGATGTAAACAAATTGTTTGACCTGTGTTGTTTAATAACACAGAAGCTGTTATAATTTGAATTTGTTTCGGAGGTGACAAAATATGTTAACAATATGGTTTTGCAGGACCTGTGTGATTAATAACACAGAAGCTGGTTATACATTTGCATTGTAAACAGCTTATTCATTCTAGGTTACAAGAAGAAGAATTCCTTAGGTTGACCAAAGAAAAAACCTGCAGGACACTTGTATTACACAGAGGTTGCAGGCCAACAGTGTACTGGAACAAGTGTAATATTAAAAATAATAACAAAAATCACTTGTTGTGCTCACTTCTTGAGCATTGTTTAACCAAAACCATAACATTGGCATAAAAAACATCAAACTTTGTGTGGATGCTAATTACATGGGCATGATTTGTGAAAAAAATATCATTTTGGAGGGCCATGATTTTTGGAAAAAATATCATTTTGGAGGCAACATTGTGTTAACACAAATGAGAAAGGTATTATTCTCATCCGCAAGAACCATTAGAACTTAGAATTTGTCCTATTTTACAGTGTTTGTTTTCCATTTCAAGCTCATTTTCATTAATGTTTTCAATTTCTGATTTCCAGTTTTGTTGGAGTCTTTACGGTACCATTTTGTAACAAGTTTTGTTTCTTAAAAGATCTTTAGTGGCGTAACCAGCTTTTTTTTCAGGGGGAGCAAGGGGGGGGCAACATCTTTTGCATGGGGAAAGCTATATTAAATTTGTTTAGTATAGTAATATGGCTAGCGTAAACCACCAATTTTTCAGGGGCAAGATCCCCACAGCCCCCCCCCCCCCCCGGGTACGCCACTGAAGATGTGATGTGTTGCTATGTGTTAGCAAAATAAAGAAAAAAAGATGCTGCAGGGTCATTCCATGCCAAAACAGAGTTCAACATCTTTGATTTTGCTTTTCATTTTGCCCATGACAGCATCTAGCTTTCTGATTTCCAAGATCACCAAAAAAATCATGTTCTATTGTTGTAGCAGCCTGTAGCAGTTTTTGACTGAGCAAAATTCAGTCATTTGGGTTGACAACAAAACAATGTCATTCTATGAGACATCTGCTGAATTCTAACATTCCAGCGCATTACCTGCGTCATTGTTGATATGTGGCCCGGTCCCTCAACTCAACATAAAAAGTGGTAACCATGTGAGTTCTAAATTTCGAGGAAAAGGGGTATATTTTTTACTGTCATCAAGGACCGTGAAATCACGAAAAAAAGGGGGTATTCTGAGCATCCGGCTCCGCGAAATTAAAAAAAAAAGGGCATTTCACAGAATTGGTCGTGTGTTCGTCTACAACTTGTACGTGACATTTGTTCTCTTTTGTTTGCATTTTCATTCAAAAAGGTTAAAATCATGTATACATGATTGGGTATTGGAATAATCCCACTTAAAGACAGATCCATCTGGGAGGACAGCAGACACAAAGTATATTGATATTGATGTTTGGTCTTAAAATGTTAAATTATAATAGTCCATTGAAAAGGGGTGTCTGCAAATTTGTCCCTTGAAACCTTGAATAGGGGTATCTTTAACTCCTGATTTTTCATCGATTGCAAAAGGGGTAAAATCAATGAAAAATCATTGAACGGGGGTTTTGAAAAATGAAGAACTCGCATGGTGACCACTTACTATGGAATCTAGTAGCTCATGGTGGTTTTGTATGCAATAATGTCCCAAGCTAAACGCTTCAGAAATCCACTAATTGGAAGGTCCAGGAACCTATTTGGTTGGTAACATAATTCCCACTGACGCCGAAAATTTTGAAATGGCCACGCCCCCTTTTTGGGGGCCACACACCCTTTTGAGCGACGTACTACTGACTGTACTACAGAACCGTTGGACCTAGGAGGTTGCGAGACCACTCAAAATGTGCAATTACCAACATTCTGGGCGGGTCGTCATATATTTTATATAAAAAGCAGGTTTTTTTTGAAACTTATTGTCAAAAACTGCTTTCACCATATTGGGCACGTACACTTTGAATGAATTCAGAAGGTTTTATCCAGACAGAGGAAGGGAGCTTCACCCCATACACTGGATTTGCTCTAACATCTCCTCAGGATAATTGTGGAGTAGCCAAGGGTCGGTCACAAAAAAAAATTCTATTCCATTTCCGTTCTCAAACGGCAGCCCGTCAAAATTTTGTGACTTGAGCAAATTGGGTAAAAATGTGAAACACTGCATTTTGTAAGTGCTATTATAACAGTTTATTTTGTCCACAACTCAATCACAGATCTATTGACCCTTTGGATTCAACTGCGATAATAATAGCATTTTAATGTTACTCCTATCGTTTGCATGGGGGAGGGGTGTCCAAAATGGCCCATCGTAAGTGGCAAATAGATTGTTGTCCATTTAGATGGACTGAATTCATGTTAGTTAACGTACCTTCAACAGACGTTAACTGCTGCTGAAGGGTCTTAAATATCTAAAAGCACTAACTGCTTGGACCATGAAACAGGCACAAATGAAGACTCCCCCTGGTTGGTATGAGGAAAAGTAACTACAATAACCTGAATTTAGCGGCAACGCCTGTTGTGGGATAGCGACTCCTACCTGTATTTTTCATTTTATAGGGCATAATGGCAAGGGTAAAAGCTTCTGAAGGATCTTTAAATAATCTAAATACACTCACGTTCTGCCGTTCCAGGCTAAAAAACCCCCATTTCATTACCCTTAAAAGTTGGGTCCCCTTTGGGATCAAAGAAAAAAGGTCGCTAAAATTCCCCATTTTTTACCCGCACTACCATTGCGGGCCATGGAGGAGGGGCAAACCCCCCCCCCCCCCACACACACAAAAATCGAGAAGGGGACCAAATGGAAAGAAAAAGGAGAGAAAAGAGAAAGAAAAAGAAGAGAAGATCAAGGGAAAGAAGAGAGAAAAATGAGGGAAATATGGAAGAAGAAGGCAATGGTAAGACGAGAGGGGAAGACGGAAAAGGAAACCGGGAAATTTTGTCTCTGAAACAAATTTTTTAGCTTCTAAAAATGGCAAAACCCCAGGTACCTTACGGGAGCTCCGCCCCTAGAACCCCACCCTCGTACATTAATCGTCCCCTGCAAGTTAAGAATCTGGAAATCTCTTGATTCAGTCTGCCTCGCCCCCCCCTCAACCGAGTCAGGTCTGGCTACGCCACTGCTCACGCCGGGCCGCATTGTACGTAGAGGAGACCGTAAATGTAATTAAAATGTGCTTGATAATCTTTGTATACATTGATTCACAAATGTGAAGAAATCTAAAATTACAAAACAATTTCAAGGCAAAAGTCTCTAAGCCCCTAATACTGCTTCGTCGTCTCAGTTTTCAGTTGGTATTTTAGCGACTTTTTTCACGCGGACCAGGGGGGGGGAACTTTTTTGGGGTCATGGAAATCTTGATTTTTGGCGGGCTTTGTCACAGGCATGCAGTTAGTGCTTTTCGATCATTTATCCCCTTCTGAAGCATTTACTCTCGAT
>JAMKCH010034502.1:0-16221 GCA_023653785.1 Ophioderma brevispina | reverse complement strand
TTTTAAAAGACACATGGAATCAAGTTTAAACCAGTCTTTATTAAAATTAATTGTTGTTTTCCTGTTTAAACTGATCGTAGTTATATTGTAATGATAAAAAAGCTAACACTGCACCTTCTCGATTATGACCACAGATTTATGTCCTTCAAATACTAAAAAGGTGGGTGTCGGTCACGTGTGTGACAGTAATTAGCCACATCACTAACTTTGAAGAAGAAAGATCACCCCAACAATTATTGCAACATTAATGTGAATGGAACCCTTTAATGTGGTCCTTAATGCATAAAACAATTTGAAATGCACTGACAAATTAGTCAACCGTGTAATCCCGGTTACATAATGCTTTTCGTAATGATGAGGGCAAGAAGTGCTACAGGTTATGGGTCATGAAAAGAAAAAATAATGCTTTATGAATTGATTCAAGGTGTTGGGTCATGGAAAAGAGAAGCTAAATTTAAATGAATGCTTTAGGAATGACTGATGATGATGATGAATGGCAAAATGTTGCAAGAAATCTTTCAAGAACATTGGCAATGTGATTCTCTTGCCAATGGGTTGTTACAAACTGAGTTGGAACGAGCGAGATGCACTGAATTTCTGGAAGGAAGGGGTTCTTGAACAGAAGATTGCAAGGAGGATGCAGCTGGTGAGGTCAACGATTTGACTCGTCATGGGCAGACCCGCTGTACAAACAGTACGGCAGGACATGTCGTCATAAAACATGGCAAATACCCGCGCAAGTTACAGGTTAGTAATTTACAATAAAGGAATAAATTTGATAGCATTTGCGATAACAATTGAATTAAGCCAAAATAATTGTTAATAAAAAATAATGATCGTCTCACTATTTTTCTTTTCAAACTCGTCAAATTAGAGGCGTGTACACACAGAAGGCGAGGGCAACCGAGAAACGTAATGTTTCTCCAGACAGGAATAGACTCAATGAATATGGCCCTACATGCAAGGAGACCAGAAAAAATGGTGAAGTTGAATAATGGTCATCAAAGAAGGGAAATGAATCGTTATGGTAAATGAAACAGTTTGAAACATGCGCTCAACTAAACTAAAGCAGAATTAAAGTAAGAACTTTGGTAAAACATGTTGGCACCTTAGAAAGTTGAAAAGTGCAACTTGTTTGGCTGTTGAAAACATCATTTCACAATGCTTTTGTTAGAAAAAGCATTACCTTTCAACAACTGATGAACTGTATTACATGGGAAATGTTCCGGGAACAATAAATTATTAATGGGAAGAAATACACCCATCACGTGAGTTTTATCATGACAAAGTCTGATCATCCAAGAGGGGGACTTATTTTTGGGGACGTTATTTATAGTTATGTAATATAGTTTACATTAGTATCTAGTTTGGATCAAAATTAATTTATTACAAAAGATAAAAAATAGAACCTCATCAGTCCTCTTTCTAACTTCATTGGCATATTTTTCCTGTAAGAGATGATGACGGCTAGAAAAAATCATACAAAAGCATAGTCTTTTCTAGCGCCCTCCGCCGGCAAAGTATGTTCAACATGTGTAAGACCCACTGTCTGAGGCGATCGATCGACTATTTTGAGTACGCCAATAAGGCGAATTACGCATTCGGCTCCTTTGACATAGACCAGAGGAGCGTTTTTTTGTTGTTGCAAACAGACCAATCAAGATGATTTTGAAAGGAAAACAAAGGATAATGATTGAAAGCGTGATCAAAATGAAGAACGTTCCAAATGTCCACAATGTCTACCACATAAAATCATTTTCCTAAAATGTTTCAATTTTAGATATGCAAGGCATAATTCTCTAAAACTTCAATCGCCGATATCTCGGAAATGTGACTTTTGGTCGATGGGCCTGTTTGGAAGATTCGTGACATATATAGGCCTGACACATAAGCAAACCTATACTACATATCATTCATTTTAGGGTTAAATCGTAGTCGCGTAAAACAACATTGAGAATCACACGGCAAAGAAAGATCAACTATTCTCAAGAGGAGAACCTCTTCTTAGCAGATAAATATGAGGAACTTAAGGATAGCATTGCGCAAACATAAGGATTCCCAAACACACACACAAAAAAAAAAAAAGAAAGAGGCGTGGGTATCCATATGACCCTCAAACAATTCCATGATTCTCCTAGCTGTTATCAGGTCGGTTGGCCAGTGAGAAACTCGGGAGTTAGAGGCTCGGAAGTCAACTCTACATTTAGCAAGAGTCTAGAATTGCCAACTAGCACTAGTAGGTTTTATAATTTCAACTAGGTAATCACGAGGCTTAGTAGCAACTAAGTCCCATTTTAGTTGCCAACTAGGCTTAGTAAGGTTATATGAATTTGGGCCCAGAAGCTTACTGCTGGTATTTCGAAATTAAGACTGGATTTTCAGTGGGTTAAGCAACAGTTAACTGCAAAATAAAAACTCGCTATGTGGTTTGGAATTTTCAGGGTGGGACACTCGGTATTATGCTTAGAATTTCTGGATCCTGCCTCTTCCAATTACATATAAATATCCAAAGAACATCTCATATTAAGTGTACACAGACATTATTGGGCGCTTCTCAAAATATGCGGCCAAAATTACATTTAACACTAAGAAATTATAGACTAGGATGCATGATGACTATAATGTTAACCTTGGAGCTTCGAAATTGGATGTAGAACCGAAAGAATGGTAGTCTGAAGAGTCATCGTTGTTTTCCTACGCCAAATAAAAGTGGGAAATTGTCTATTCCTCCTTCGGGATCAGAGAAACCTGACCACTGGCAACGGAGAACTCCTCCTGGTAATGTAGGTAAATCTGGACAGTCAACCAATATTAACAATTGGATTGCAAATCACTTCAATAAATCTTACAGTCTAAGTGAAAATATAATTTACAATATTTTTCACTGCTCGTTCCATATTTGTTTTTATTGCACATTTTTAGAAAGCGCCATCCATTTACGATGAGAATATCGTCTGTTTCCGAACAGACCGTTGTCTCTAAAGAGCAAGTGTTTTCAGTTAAATACTCGCGTGAGCTGACTCTTTCCAAAATCCGTAGATCAGGTTATTACAATTGCATTGTAATTTATTCAAGGAACTTTGATAGCCTTGGTGAAACATTGGCGGCAAGTATGGAGGGTCCCTCATTTTTTTTAAACAAAAACCATCTTGCATGAGAAAATATGTTGCTTTCAGCTTTTATTACCCTACAGAAGACTACCTTCATGATTCCGATCAACTGTGACAACAAATTTGCGAAGCTAATTTTAATTTTACTATTTTGTAGAAATCTATGATTGTATTACATTTGACATATTTCAGTGCATGCTTTTATAATTTTATGATATTTAAGCATAATGTAACAAGCTCTTCCGTTACCATAAATCACAGGTCAATGCAAGAAACCATCAATGTACCTTGTTCAAAATTTAGTAAAGGTTATCAAATTAGTACGTAAAGCTAATATCGATTAGTCAAATCAGAAAATCGATAAATATCAAAAATCAGATCATTTGCATGTTGAGGTAAAAGTGATATAGCTATACTATATACCCTGCAAAGTTTATAAAAACCTGAAAGCAACCTACTAAAAGACTAAATCAAATACTTTAGTCATTAGGGTCCGTACGCGCACTTTCTAACAAAAAATAATGACATTGAGATTGATCTTTGCACTTTTTTTATCCATTTTGTATTGCATTTTGAAAAAAAAAAACTATCGCGATTTCTTCAGAAGTATCCTTCACTTTTAGACAACTTCTGCAAATTTGATATTTGAACTTTTTGGGGGATCACTCTCATGGTGCCTTTAATTTACCGATGTAATCTCTCTCCTCTTTGATTTTGTCCCGCTGAATAAATTAATTATTGCACCAAATTATCATAAAGGCACTCAATAGTATGTTAAATGTTATGTTGAATTTTGTATAATATCATTTCGATTGCCCATATTCAATTCAATACAAATACTAATCTACGTCTTGTGCTGCATTCTTAAATGGAACAGAAAACTAAATATTTGCATAGTTTATTACATTACAGTCTCGAATTACCTCCCTGCTATTGGCTGCGTTGTGTCGAACACTAAGCTACTTGAAACAAATTCTGCGTCAATCCACTTTGTTCACCGCTTGAACTTTGATAACATTTGGCATGCCTAAATAAAAGAAACAACTGGATATTAATATCCCCCTACAGACACACATGCAATGCATGAATACCTCAAAACTAATTTCAGATTCTGTACCAACGTTAACTTTACAAGACAGATATTATAAAGTTGAATGTTATATATCCCTAACGTCCCTTAAACCTTCAAAACCACCTGACAAAAATCACTGAACGGACCCCTGCCTTGGATTAGTGGGAAATTGCTCCTAGATCTGACAACAAAAATACCACTACCTAACTTTTCGCGGTGATCGTCAGATTTTCCTCCGGGAACGTTAGGGATATATAATATATTTAGCCCGAAATAAAATTGCCAGTCTTCCAATTTCCTAATTCACATACTTCTTTTCTCTTAAGAAATGGATTATTAGTACCTTGAGAATTTGGTTTGATGATGCCGACAGGGATATCATTGCCAATGGCGAGTGTTCATTGGCTATATCTGTTCCATGCGGAAAGCTCCCAATGCTGTAAAAGATTCTGTCTATAGCACTCTGCGGTTCTTCCACATTCCAAGTTGCAGTGAGAGATGTACTTTCTTCCTGGTATATTGGACCCAGAATGTTTGGTTCCTGTTTTCATAACACATAAAGATATTTAAACCTTCAAGATCCGAAGCTAAATCTGATATTAGATTACAAAATATACCGGTCTGTGATACTCACTGATCCATTGAGGTTGCTGAATACGTTACGTGAACCAAGGTCTTCTAAAGTAATTGTCGGTGGTGACCGATCGACGGTTACCCCATCTGAAGTTGATTCAAGAACATCTCCAGACCCGGTTACTGCCCGGATAGTGGTATAGTAGGTTAAACCATCATTGAGCTTAACAGGTGCTTGAGCCTTGCCACTTCCAGAAAGACCTGTTGACAGGAGGTAACATAAACTGATATTGTTTACACTGAGAATATTAATTAGTCAAAAAAGTGTCTTATTTGACTAATTAAATATTAATCATGCACATTATTTTTTTATAATCCACAAAATAGTGCTATAAGTGGTTTGAATTAAAAAGAATGTTTTTTAAAGATTTTCGGATTACATTTCATATTTGCAAAATCGTCAAAAGACTAATTAGCAAATGACCAATGTGTACTTAAATTCGTCATTTTTGTGCTTGACAAACTAATTCTAGTCATTTAGTGAGTCTAAAGTTGGCTTTGATTAGTCAATTAATTTGTCATTTGAAAAAAAATTTTCGTCAGTCATCAATTTGTCATTTTAAAGTGTAAATTTTTCAACCACGGGAGAGTTTAGAGTGTATCAAAATTAGTAGTGAAATATGATTTCATAAGTCAAGACTAGTATGAACAAGAACATATTTTGTATCAGTATAGCACTTAAACTCTCCGTGTATTTAAGACTAGTCATTTGCCATCATTTACAGCCAAAACCGCATGAAAATGTGAAATTCCTAACTCCAACTGAAAATTGTTATAGGATACTATACCATCTTCATTGGTTACTTCTCTGCAACCGCAATCTTGCACGCCCGCATGCCGCCATATGCAACTTCGTTTTTTTTTTCTTAAGGAATTTGCCCAAAAGATACACATTACCGGGGATTGCTTGCATGGTTTCTTAAGGGATTTCACCAGATGTGTTACAAGATGGCCTCAAATGCCTAAACACCTCTTCAGAAAAGTGTTTAAATATTTAACAATGTTTTTTAAAATATGGCCCAAAAAGTGTTTAGAAAGATTTCAATTCTAAGCACGGTTGTTACAACGTAGAAAGAACAAAACGATGAACACTCAATTGGTCCCGTGTAGTTGCAGGAATATAATATTAGCAATGTAAACCTGCAAAATTGCTGAATGCTCATTTTTGGTTGATATGATTTAAGATTTTAATCATGTGACCAAGCGACACCTGTTCGGAGTTGTATACTTTTTTATTTTACAATTTTGGCCATAAACACCCCAAAGAGCCATTTAAGTGTTGATCCGTGTTTTGTCATTAACTTCTGTTCTATTCCTATCGTTTTAAATGGCAAGGGGAACGGACAACATAACTATACTCCTTCACATTTGGTGTATTTTTCCACAAAAAATCCAACACCCCGCCCAAACCATTTTATAGAGTCAAGAATGCCCTTCTTTAAAATGTGTAAAAGTTTAATATAGTTTCTGAAGCAAATCACGGGGACAATTTCTTTCTCCAGAATGATCTCTTCGGTTTAATGCAGAAGGCACCCCCCCCCCCCCCAAAAAAAAACCATTTTTGGCAATTTAACACGATAAAAATAGAATATTGGGCATAATTTCTTACCTCGAGCTTCTTCACTAGAGCTATTCGTTGAAAGGACAATACCATCTCGAACATAAGGTTGAACCCTTTTCAACACCAGGCGTGGATCCGATTGCCCTTCAAAAAAATCAACAACGAATACCATTCAAATCGCTCTGAAAACGCAATGTTTTGATGCGTTTCTGACATATTTCCTCTCTTAAAGGAAATATGTCAATGATTTTTTGTCAACTCAGTTTGACTTACTTCATAAAATATATGTAACAATACATCACGAATTCCCAAACATAAAATACCATTTGATGTAAAATTAACAATAGAAGCATTTTATAATAAATTTTTGCTTTTTTGACTACGAAGCAAACGGGCGGATTTTTTCGCCATGCTTCATTGATCAAAAGCGAAGCGCCCAATTTTGCTCTCCTCGTGACGTCAAAGTTATGACCAAACATCGTGTTGACTCGAATTGTTATTTTTTTTGGTTCATGTGCTGACACTGTAATTTGATGGATTAATGAATAATAATAAAATTTGAAAATAAGTTACAAATGAACATATTTTTGTTTCATTTCGTTGTGTTTATTAGTAATTGAATATAAAAACACATCGATCGCAGTTCACCGGGGGGGTAGGACAACGACCTGCCGATTTGGGCTTTGGTGATTTCAAACTGTAATTTGTGGGAACTGCTACGGGCATTTACTATGGTAGCCTGTGTCTCAGTTTCACTACAAAATCTCATCTTAAAACCCTAGTTCATACATCTTAGTAATATCAGGAGAAATAAAGGATAAATTATGACTTCAAAATCCGCGGGGTTATTATGGAGTAACCCCGCCCTGCCAAAAATAGTGTAATTTCAAGAACGGTCATTTAGATTTAAATATTCGTGACCAGGCAGGCCTAGTCTTTAGTCAAGTCTTGTGTAACCGTTCGATAGGCGTAATAGCGCCCTCCCTACCGTTAAGTATTTGAAAAGACTAGCACTCGGTCGCGCGGATTTGCATGCGATTTGAATCAGGCTGGTGCTGTTGGTGCGTTAGGATGGCATGTCCTAACCCTGTAGTTCACTCGAATAGGAAAGTGTGGCAAACACTGCGATATGATGGTCATCACTTTGACGTCACAATTTGCCCGCGATGATTGGATTGGTCGGAAATCGTTTCGAGTAAGGGAGTAAGCATTGGGCGGGAATTAATAAGGGCAAAATACTCAAACAAATGTGGACAAATTTTCAACACTTTTTTTGATTTATTTTATATGTAATCTACGTTACTAAGCTTTCCATCCAGACAAATTCCAAATATTCAGAATAATGACATATTCCTTTAAATTGGTCGTGAAAAAACGAACGAAAACCCGTATGGTTTCGTTGTTGGCGTGAGAATTAATTGGTTTTTGTTTGTAGTTCAAACCCATATTTTTTGTGGGTTTATTACTTCAAATGGTCTAGAAACCACACTGAAGATTTTAAAGACGTTTTTTATATTTTGTCATTTTTCGGGTGGTTTCATACCATCTGCTTACATTACATAAATGGTAGACACTACAAAATGATTCAACCCATTCGGTAATTCTAACACTAACATTGTTATGGTTTGTTCTTTCATTGCATACATCATTTTGTTACTGATTAAGTAGAGGATATAACAATGCACAGATGATAAGTAACTCAAGTTTATTTAAGGGGAAATGCAGGCATGCTCCAATATTAGTAAGCTTTCTAAGATTCTTACACAAATCCTGAGAAAGTGGACTTAATACTCTTTGCTTCAATCTGGGCATCCACGTCAGAGGACGAAGGATCTTTACTTCCAAGACTTTTTCTTGTGGCCCATCGGTAAAATATTCCTTAAATATATGAAAGTGTTTTTCACGTAAATTACCATTAAGTTGAAATTATATTGGGTTTTAACATCACTCATATTCATTTTATCACCCACAAGTAGCAAGGAAGAAGGCGAAAAAATTACAAGAAAGAAAGAAGAAAAGAAAGAAAAAACATGAAAGAAGAAAAGGGACAGAAAGAAGTAAGAGAGAAGAAAAAAACAAAGGGGAAGGAAGGAAGGAACGTGAAGGAGGAAGAAGGAAGGAGCAAGGAAGGAAGTAAGGAAGCAAGGAAGGAAGACGCAAGGAAGGAAAAAAAATAAATAGGACGGAAGGAAGGAAGGACGTGAAGCGGTGGATCGGGCGTATAATGACCATTGTCCAGTGATATGTTCTAAATCATCATAGCACATTAGTACCATAATGAAATTTATATACGAACTCTCTAGGGGAATATTAAGACTGATTTAGTTATCTCTTTGTAAATTTAACATTTTGACTTACCTACTCTGTCAGCAGCAACAATTTAATGGAGTGAGCACATATGGTCACATGATTCTCCTGCCCCATTCTGAGCCTTCAACAGACATAGTACACCGGTTCACATTTGTGATCGCAGAAGTGTCATCATTTGTCAGATTTAAATCTAATCCAGAGATATAACCAGCCTTTTTCTTGACCAATGGAGCGGAAATTCCCCTGACATCTGAAACATCTAAAAAACAACGTATAGATAGTTTTGCTTGAAATAAATGCCGAGAACAATATGATGAAAAGAATGATGATTTCTAGTGGTTCTTCAACAAGTACCGTTAACCGCCCATGATGTCACTTTGAGAATCAATGGCACTCCATGATGCCTGATTCCACAGCCTAATCACTCTGGTGAACGTATCCGTCAAGGATTTCTTCGTGACATCCATCCACGACACCGGCTCGTACATATATCATCTTCAACAGAATCAAAGATGAAATGAATGTTACAATTTCAGACAACTTACACGAGCAAGTCACGTTTGTAAGGTCCGCAAATGCAATAATAATTGCAAAGATTTATATTACGCTTGATACAATTTAAGTCTCAAAGCGTTTTACATTTATTTCGCTGGTAACTAGGATATAAGTGCCCGTTTTCACATATTGAAAATTCGGCAGCCAATTTATAACGGCTGCACAGTATGATCTACAAATAAAAGATCCCCCCATTTACACCAGGATGAAATGAAACTAGATCTTATTTCAGATAATGTATGTAAAACAGCTAAGGATTCCCATATTTAGAAGAGTATTATAAAGCAAATAAATAGAGAAAACTATTCCAACGACAAATTGCTTGAAATATTTCTGGACCACTCGGGCGATTCATCGCCTCTTGTGTGTATTTTTAAGGGCTATAACTCTAGGCGCTCAACCCTCGAATGTCGTGAATGAATGAAAACCTACTCTTGGTGGGGGTTTCGCGTCCCCGATTCGAACGCCAGTTTGGTCGTGGGGAAGCAACCAGCTTTGCGCCGTTTATTGCCTTAACTAGTAAATCATAGAAGTATCAGGTCGAAGATCCGAGTTGCCTGAGTGGAAGCCGGTCTTTGGAAGAATGGAAGAAACTATCAGATATGGTCTCAAAGCTGTTATCATCTAGATCTGTGAAAAACAAAGTAATATTGCAAATATTCACTTAACTAGATACTTATACCCTGTTATGTTTAATTGGCACATATATACACAGAAAAAAATGCCACATTTTTAAAAATACACACAATTATGTAGCATAGCACACTATAATAATTAGTAAAAAAGTATAATTAAGTTTAAATATTTTTATGTAAATTAAAATTAATCATAGAGTTTTTTTTTACTTTTTTTATATTTTTTGTTGTGTTTACCCTTGGAATATATTTACAGTTAGTAATGTGTCGTTACACTTGTTTTGTGGCAGTATTAAATGTCACTCATATTAAGTGACAACCATCCTGCGCGGTGTGTTTTTCCTCTTTGTTCCATGTCTTAATGGTATTATACGCCAACTGATAGTAGAGGATCCCTGATCATTCGTCTCTATAGTGCCAATTTACGAAAGACTGTCCAGTATGTGTCTGGAATACAAACAAAAAATCATGCTCTAGCAACGTCAATTGAAAAAGCGTTAAAGCAATAACAACACTTTTGGAGAGCCCCCCCCAATTTTCAAAAATATTATATTTTTGCACAGTTATGCTGGTTAATTTCAGGAAAAAACTACACAAACCTGCGAACGAGCATGCTTAAAAATGCGTATGTATCAGAAAAGAAGCGATTTTGTAATAAAG
Source organism: Ophioderma brevispina (assembly GCA_023653785.1). Taxonomy (NCBI): domain Eukaryota; kingdom Metazoa; phylum Echinodermata; class Ophiuroidea; order Amphilepidida; family Ophiodermatidae; genus Ophioderma; species Ophioderma brevispina. The sequence goes on along the minus strand of JAMKCH010034502.1, from coordinate 5,685 downwards.
AATTGGGACCCCCAGATTGGACTTAACGGCAAAGACGCTGGAAATCCTAAGCTTGATGTCCGTCCATGATGAAATAGTGCCACATCAGGAAACGACCTCTAATGACTTGCACCCGAACCAATAAAAACAACAACAGATGAGCGTGAGACAAGTACATGACGCTATTTCCCGGCGAATTCATTATTGGAACGGGCCGTTCCAACAGCTGTGGGCATTATTATCGGAGATCTCCGATATTAGTAGTCCTAATACAAAAAAATTCCTTGTTTGCGAGCTTAATCATTCACATGTATAGTTAACGAGCCACTTGCCAATTGGCAGCGGTTTTTTGTAAAAATCTCAATTTTTTTGAAAAAATTGGGGGCGCGCTTCAAAAAAAGGTGCTATGATTGCTTTAACATAACTTTGCAATGCAACATTTTCAAAACATTTTTATTACCCTACTACGTGTTCTAAAGTTGTTCTCCATTTTCTTCTACAAAATTGTTTATTGTAATAGTATTGTTATTCATACTTATTATACAATAAAAGACGACCGATGATGACAGCAGCGGTGAAAATGGCTACAACGACGATGCGCGACGGACCGACGGACGACGATATGATGATGATGCACTATACAGTAAAAACTAATAATCTAATTAGAAATTGGTAGTTTTGGCGGAAGTGATAATAAAGACCTTTGGGTTTTCAACATTGTAGCGACAGCATTCGCCCTCCTAACAGAATTACGTTGAGATGGTTTTGGTAAATACTTTACAGTAGTTATTACCTATACAAAACAAATATGAAATATTTAAAATGATTTAAGATTGTTATTATAAGAAAAATTTAGAGTACCAAAGTGACGGAATTGATTTTCATGGACTGAAATCCATCAGTAAGTACCACAAAAAAGTATCTCGGCATGTTTTCGACTCATTGTGCCAAGTTCCGATAATTAGTCTTTCACGTAACGCATCGCTTGTAATACACGTGCAAAAATCGCCGAGATAGAGAACGCCCCGACGAAAAAGACGCAAAACTCATTCACCCAAACCTCATTTTAGGAGTCTTCATTGCAGTCACTGTGCGGTACAACGAAAAATTCCGTTGTGACATTGGATTTCGGCAAAGAGAGTTAACGACTCTGAATGACGAGATGTCCAGCCTACTTGATTATTTTGGTCCGCGTGTTTGTTAGTGTTGCAGTAGGCCGATGCGAGAGGATGTTCAAAATATCAGCAGAATTAAACTAATTCGAAGGTCCTCAACATACTGCCAAATTTTGGCACAAACTGGTTGTTGTTCGCTTGTTTTTGTTTCGCTTTGTAATTGCATAGATAGATGATGTTTGTTCGTTATTCATTTCAATGAATTCAATAATTTGAACATAGTATATTGATAGTCTATGTGATGAACACTACGTTTTTCGTATTTCGGCTTAATAACATCCATCACTAGGCAATCACACTCGACGCAAATGTCAAGACCTTGAAGAAAGAATGGGAAACTAGACTGAGGAGGATACACGAAAAAAGAATACGTAGTGTTAACTCATTCACAGAGGAACTGAACATGGACCACTAAAATTCAAAAACAAAATGAGATTTCATCAAACTTGTGCAACAAAGGACAATCGCCGGATAAGGATGAAGGACCGCCCTCCCTCTATAGTTTTCATGAGAACGGATGAATTGAATTTGAAACATTCCCCACTATAAAGAGACATGCTCGATGGTATACTTTTTCGTGGTTTTCAAAAAAAATTAAACTTTACAAACTTCTCCACCAAAAGGGTCTTTTATTAAAAATTATAATACAGGCTTCAATGGGTAATGGAAATTTCCAAATTGAACCCTTCCGCCCCAAGACCAAAATGCCCCGCTTTTAAGGATGTGTGGTATATTATTACAAAACAGAATGGGAGTGGCATTCTGTTTTGGGGGGAAAGACACCATTGTTGCATTTTTGTTTTTTTGGGGGCTGAAAACTAAATGGAATGCCAAAAAAAAAAAACAACAACACCCTCTTACATATATAAGTGAAATACCCCACTACGAGGTAAGCGCATGCTAATCTACCAAGGCTGAGTTCATTAGCCTTGTATGGGCACATGTTAACAAACCGCTGACCATGCATGTTTCTGGGTAATCATTAAAAATCCAAAATGCAGGGGGTGTTATTGCTCAATACTGTTGAATGAAGGCTTCAACTGGCGCCATGTGAATTGGGATGTGAATAGTGATTGTGAGTTAACTACTGGCTCCATGATATAAAAGCGTCTTCATGGGCCTTAAGATTGTGGGTCATTGTGTTGCATAATAGATTTTGCTTGGGGTGAAGACGATTATATAATCCAAATCTTGGCACTCATTTTGCACTACATCAGCATAGTTAAGGTAATTTAGGTATTGTTTGCTGCCTCGTGTAGCTCTTTGTATCTTAATGAAAGACAACTGTCCTTCTAGACACATTTTACAGCTCCATAACAACAGGCAGCGCTATGCAACAACACTTCCTGTTTCTTCAGTTAATCCTAACGGTAGTGTAACGGATGCATTGCTCTGGAGCTTTGGGGCTTTTGTTCCAGGGAGAGCATACCCCTGAAATTTCTCAACTTTTCCGCCATTTTTTCTTGATACAGTGTAGTTTGATTGGATATAAACACCTTGTCATACATGATAAAGTAGTTGTAAAACACCACGTCAAAATTGATGATGAACTATAACTATAATGAATTATAGAGGGCCTCCTTCATTTCTAATCCGGCGATATCCTTTCAGAATGCGCCACAACCATATGGATGAGTCAACAGACACAAGCTGGTTCGTATGCCATTCAAGAAACCTCAATGACATCATGAAGAACAAGATGGGGCCAGATTTTACCTCAAGAGGAATGTGTTCACCATGTGTTGCTTAAGCAAATTTGCCTTTAGGACCCTCAAGATTGTTAAAAGAAAGTTACAAAACCGAAAACAGCACAACACACACGGAAGAAATGCCTTGGACTATCCCAATAGATAAAAAGCAAAACACTCCACTTGACCAGAGTATATTCAAATTCAAACATAATACAGCAATTAGAAAAAATGGGATGTGAACAGGCCACACTGCAATAGGTGGACAATCGGATAATAGGTGGCCGAATCTCATCACTAAGACATCAGGGGCCGGTTTCGGGAACGGACCCCTGATCAGGCAGAAGTATGGGGGATGACATCACATAATTTGTGGATACAAGATGGATTGCTTCTCCACAACACAAATGTTTGTGCCTACTTCGGGAGGCCTTAGCTAGTGTTGCTGCTGTCGATAAAACCGTATTTAAAAGCGCCTTATGGACAAAGTCAAAACTTTGTGTTTCTCTTCAGGAAGCCATAACTGTAAAATAACTCAAACCGATTACAAGGATGGTTTAGTCGCAAAAAGCTAATGAACTATTTCTTGCTGTGTATTAAAACACTTGATTTGATAAAAAGCAAACACAAAATAAAGTGGGCTTTTGGGTTCATATTATTGAAACAACTTCTATTATACCAATAAGTACTATAAATACTGGCGAAACTAGAAAGTGGCGTGGTCTAGTGGTTAGCAAGCTTACCTCTGGAGCAAAGGGTCTACGGTTCTAACCTCAGTGGGGCCATTGTACAACAGCTATTGAATACCACTTTCTCTATGGTTCATTTGAAATGAGCAAAAGGAACCATGAAAGCTTTTAATTTCCCATCTGTGTGTTTGAATGTTGCAAAATGGGGCTGTGTAAAGCTGCTGTTTAACAGTTGCATTGTTTCCTTCAGGTAAAGTTGTGAAGTCGCTAGCAATTTGGCCTACAGGCTACGATTTGAGATTAAATAAACCTTGATTACTTTTATTATTATTATTATTACTATTATTAAGATAACATTTATCGTCTACAAACCTGGTATTCTATGTCATGGTCTTGAATTGGTCCGTCACCAAGGTTTCGTAAAACAGGAGGTGTTAGGTCTATACGATATCCATTTGAGCTTGTGTCAATGTGGTTTTGTGCGGCGCCGTTATATTCGAAATTAACATATACATGTCGTTTCTGTTGTCAAATGAAGCAATGATGCCAACAATTGACTAGATCGAGGCTCCTACTGATTCAGATTGCTGAATTGTTTTGACCAATTTCACTAACCATTATCACTGTTTACATTTAAAATAAAAACATCACCATGATATCAGATTACTTATAAAAAGACGCGATGAATATAAAATTGAACAGTTCAAACTTAGGTATAAGGTCTTCAATTTGTTTAATGGATATATTTTGAACCCATTCACAAGCAATTTGAAACAGATAAAGTCCACACATATCGACAAAAAAAAAAGAAACAATTTATTAAAAACAAACTTAAAATTGTTGTGAAGCGAACAGAATTATAACCTTGATTTTGTCGGTGGACAATACCAGGTAATCACTACCGTGTGATTCGGGGTCAGCAAACTCCCCCAAAAGGCAGAAATACTGCTGGTTCAGGAAAGAAAAAACTATATGTATATCATATCCGTCTTCCACGTTTCCCTCAATTAGTACCAGGAACAGGTGGGGGGTCAGATCCAGCAACACTGCATCATAAATACAAATAGGACATGTTTATCAATAATTTAAAAACTTATACATTGTATTATATGCCCCCATTTTAATGAGAATAATGCGATTGTTTGGACCTATTTCGTTTATTTGTTGTTTTCATAGCGCTTAACGTTGTTGTAACGGTCCCTTCCTAATAGCATGTCTGTGGATTTGTGTCAGCTTGGTGTTTCTTTAAGGGTAGTCTGAGACTATACACAAACCTCCATTATGAACTTTCCAGAAATATTAAGCATGTCGTTCCTCCGCCTTGAACGCCACCAGTGTTGAGAAATACACTTCTCCATGCTCCATTGTTAGGTTATTTGCACATGTACCGATGAGCAGTCGTGTTCAATTAAGTGAAAATTGACCACAACCAAAACAAGATCTCGAACATTCCCGGTTTTGAATCCAACTCCAGATGTATTGAAATACCAGAACTCGGGAGTTGGAAATTTTGCCAGTTAGCACAAATCTAGAAACAACGATAATCACTATTAAATATTTAATTAATCGTTAGCAAGTGAGAAAAACAGGCGGATCGACCAAGCGTCCCTAGAGAAAAATCTGACGATCACCGCCACAAAAGGAATTATTGATTATTTTTTTCTTGTAAGATCTAACTAGGGCAATTTTCCCCTAAAACAAGCTGGGGCTGCTACTCTTACTTGATTTTTTTTTTCAAAAGTGCCAATTAATGCATTGAGGGACGGTTAAAGGATCATTAAAGAAAATTATTGTGTATAATGGTGGGCTTTCAAACGTTTCATTTTGCGCACTTTCCAATACATATCCTTTGTTTTCGTTGTCCAAAGCCAATTTAATTACAAAAGTGATTCTCTGTCAAAGGAGTATCAAACTCAATCGCTTTGTTTTCGTTTCCAAATTTAATTACAAAGTGATTCTTCCTCTGTCAAGGAAGTAATGCACATTATCTGTTGGAATATCAACAGTCGATCGATCCCCCTCAGACATATGGTATTGAATTACTTGCCTGTTGTGGGGCGCTAGAATGCCAACATCTTTGTACGATTTTCTAGTGTGTCATCATCCGAGGAGTCAACGTGTGAATCCGGATTCGGATGGTAAAAAACTAATTCC
>JAMKCH010034501.1:0-40282 GCA_023653785.1 Ophioderma brevispina | reverse complement strand
ATGTTTACTGCATCAAAACGAAAAATCCGATTCATCTCAAATTTCGGAATTGTGCATTTTAGGTTACTATCTTTAGTTCTAGTTGACTATTTTTCATTAATACACAAAAAATATTATTTTGAAATCTCTGAGTCAGACTTTAATTCAAATATAAACTGAACAATATAGAAATCTCGCATATTCTCGCGAGAATTACAAAAAAACACTTTTTAGTGAAAATGAATATTCGGAACATATATTTCTGAATGACATATCACCACTACAAGAAGAGAGAGAAAGGGGTTTAATAGTTTAATAGGGCTAGGGTTCCTTCACAATTAAAAACACGTACAACAGGGGCACGTCCATAACGAAATTTATGAAAGTAGGCCTAACGAGATTATAAACTTTGCCTGGTTTGGGGTAATCCCGAACGACCCGTTTCCATGGCAACCAATATAGGTGTGTCCATCTCATCTACATAATTTGAAACTCTCATCGAGCCTTTCAATATACATTATTATCATAACTTTATGTTGTAAGAAACAAAAATTGCTATTTTTGTCCCCAAAGTGGTTCCCATTGAAAAACCACGTTCGGCATTAGCCGTGAGGTGTCGGGTAATTCCGAACGACGCCATTTTTTAGTTTTGATCATAACTTCATTTGAGTTAAGAAAAACATGTGTATAGTTAGAGTTTTGCTTACACTTTTTATTGATATGGTTATCTTTACCAAACCTTGTTTTACAATGGACTTATTGGCTTCAATCGAATGGTGTTCGGCATTACCCGACTTACCCCTACTAGTACGCCTACTACTTAGCCTTCCATTCATTCGAATCATTGGCATTGGCAAATTTCTAGCCATCATGGCATAACATAACCTAGCCTAGCCTAGCCCTTACAAAATACATGAGTAGTTCTAGCAATAGTAGTAGGCCTATACTTCGTCATGTTTATTGCATGATAGCATAGTAGTACATTTCAAAGCAGAACAAACCGAAGCCCAAGGACCAAGCCAGGTTCAGTAGCTAGGCTAGAGTAGGCTGATCGAGGAGCTGGAGCCAGGGTAGCATGCTAGGGATTGGCATAGCCTCCCTATTCCATGAGACTAAGGGCATCCTAGGATAGGCCTAATCACCCCACGGCCAAGCAAGGTCAATGCTCAGTGCCTAGCCTCCGATCTGTATTTACTAGACCTAGGGATTAGGGCATTTAAGCATATGACATGCAGTGTATGCCTGCCATAACAATCATTAACAAACGCAAAGCCAGGCAGGGGTAGTCACGGTAGTATAAAAATATTAATTTAGACATCAAGTAGGCCTATCAGTATCATGATGATAACTGATGTAACTTGTTGTAAGTTCCCAGGTCAAAATTCCAGTTGATTTCAGTTGAACTGGTTTCAACTGCAAAACCAGTTGAAATCCAGTCGATCCCAGTTGAATATCCAGTTGAATCCAGTTGAATCAGTTGATTCCGTGACGGAAAATGGAACCATTTTCAACAAGGGTTTTACTGACCAGTTGAACTCAGTTAAGACCAGTTACAAACAGTTAAAAACAATTGAAACCAGTTAGTTCCGTCACGGAAAATGGAACCACTTTCAAGTGGGATCAACTGGAATTTGACCTGGGCAATTTAGTCCAGGCCAGGCTAGGTTATCTTTTCTCAAGGCTATATGGGTTGCATAAAAACATAAAAAGAGTCAAAACTATAACTAAGTCACCAATTGACCCAACCCTATTTTGCAAGACTTATAAACCGGCCCTCTTTTCGTGGAGGATGCGTATCCGCTCCTTTGATGGATGTACAGTCCACACTACAGTATGTTTTTTTGTTAAATCCCACCTGAAAAAATGAACTTTTTTTGGTAAAATTTTAAAATCACTCTAGTTTCATGACAAAAAGTTACGGAATCGACTCGTGCTCACGTCTCAGACGCAAAATTCTATATATTGGCGTCACCCATTCCAAATCAGGCCTTTTTCGATCAGTACTTGCCAATTTGCATTTATGCTGGGCTATTGTATTGCACATAGGCGCCACGAGTCAAGAACAACTAGACCCTTTTTCACTCGGAGAAAAAAAGGTGCCACTTCGCACCCTTTTTTTGTCCCGTATAAAGGTTCGATTTGAAAACAACAGATCTTAGAACCTTTTATTTAAAATAATTTCTCTGCTTCATTTCATCACCTATTTGTTCAGGCCAATCTGCCAAACCAAGCTTAGCCTTGAATAAGTGCCCATACGGCGTACGACATACGCACCATGTGTGAAGGGAAGTCACGAGGGGTCAGGGCATTTTGGGGAGAGAAGTATCCATCTAAGGGTGAGTCCACTCTCTAAAATAATGTGTAAAACCGTGTGAAAGTAATCAATAGTCCGGCAGTTAATCATAGTCCGGCTCCATAGAAGCGACAACGGAAAAAGCGTGAAAACGAATGTTTGCGTGAGAGTCAACTAAATCGATTGGCCCTATTGTTCACCATTGTTCCCGGACTGTTGAAGCCCAGGAGGACTATATCTCCTGCCCCACCGGTGTAAAAAGAATAATGTTCCTGGAGGAATTGAGTCCGGGCCCCATATACGACAACGGAATAAATCGTGAAACTAATGTTGCGTGAAGAGTTCACTGAATCGATTGCCCTAATTTTCACAAAAAAAAAAAAAAAAAAAAACATTTGTTCCCGGACTGTGAGCCCGGAGGACTTTATCTCCCTGCCACAAAAAGACGTGTGTAAAAAAGAGATATGTTCCGGCAGGAATTAGTCCGGGCTCCATAGACCGTATCGGAATCAAAGCGTGAAACAAATGTTTCGTGAAGAGTCCAACTGAATCGAGTGCCCTATTCTTCACTGGTGTAGGCCGACTGTGAATCCGGAGGACTACATCTCCTTGCCACACGTTGACGCATGTTTTCCGGTGTGAAAGCCAACTATAGTCCGCGGCAGTAGCCATAGTCCGGGCTCCATAAGACGATAAACGGCAGAAAGCGTGAAACTAATGTTGCGTGAAGAGTTAATGTTGCGTGAAGATTTAACTGAATTGAGTGCTCTTTTCCTTACCGTTGTAGCCGGCCTGTTGAGTACGCGCCGGACTATAATACTTCTACACCGAGATAAAAACGGCCATAACGCCCGCTGTTAGTTCCCACTACTTACAAAGAAAAAGGGTGAGATTTCAATGAAAAAAAAAAAGAAGTTCGAAAGGTTAAATTATAGAACGTACAAAATATTAAATTCACAACATATTTTAATGGGCTATTAATTGCAAATAAAGTTGTCAAAAAAATGACCACTGAAGATTTGGAATGTAATGTACAATTAAATTCCTTTCTAAATGTCTGTCGTTATATTAAATGATATGTGAATTGATACCTCAAAAAATGAAATTAATCTTAAATTTGGCTTCATTACTTTTCTCTGAGCCTTCAACCATTTTTAGCATTATAATGCTCAAAAATTGACACTAAATTATATCAAATTACTTTTGATCCCAAAATGGCACTCTTGTATATTGTTTTATTTTCATTTTATTTCAGTAAAAATGGTTATTGAATTTTATTCATAACCACCTCACGGTATTATTTTTAACAAATTATGACATCAAATGTTACCACCACCCCGACCCCACCCAACCCCATAGGGGTGTTTTTTGAAATCAATGCCACAAGGTGCCTATATATACTGTACTGTACTAAAATAAACACATGTCAGTACTTAGGGCTAAAAAAGTGTCCCCTGTAGTGTAACCATATAACAAAATGCATCCCATTTTCCTTCTCCACGCTGGTTTTGAGGCCTAGGCAAAAACTTCAAGAGTGGTCGTGGCCATAAAGTTTGACGTTTTAACCTCTCCATCCATATGGTATACCGGGGGGCGTCCCAAAATGTTAACACTCAGATCAAAGGCATTTTGGTTAAGGAAAAGCTCGCGTGGGTCTTTGTTGGTATTGTTTTCAAGACATGACATTTAAGCTTTATTTGCCCATTTTTATTCTAATCCGATAACGTAGAAAAAAGCTTATACGTCCATGAAATATGAGGGTGCAAAATCAACTTTGTCCGATTTCTGCTTTAGGGCATTGAAAATGCATGACTACACATGAATACAATTGACTTCAGGCACAACATCTTCTTGTCCATTTGAAAACTGAAAACAAGTAGATTTTGCTGTGTTATTGGTTGTGGAGGAAGACGAGATTCCCCCCCCCCCCCCCTTTGTCACCCCAGTGTAAGCGCCCATATTGGATCTTTCCTACCACAACTCTTCTAACAGAGAGATGTTCAACGTTTGAGTCTTTGCATTCTGGTCCATTATGGGTCTTGGGCCTTCGTATAATATACTGTTAGCTCTGCTCCAGAGCCCGAACTTTACCGTCATGCCCAAAACCACCTGTCCTACTCCCCATGATAGACCCCGGCACGGGCGGCCGGCCGCCGAAGCGGCCGTCCACCTCGCTGCTGGATCGTAAATCCCGGGTCGTAAAATACTTTGCGTCATGGACCAGGGTTGTTTATCACTGATATTGCCTTTAGGTTTGGGGCCGGGGTTTAGGGCCAAAATACACTGCGACTTTTAGCAAAAATAAAAATAAATAAAAAAAAACGAGGGCTCTGAACCAGATCTAATATGTTCATTATTTGCCATTTCCGCATGCTTCACTATCCATGGTTGTTTATTCCGTCTAAAGCAGCATCCAATCGATATCCTTGGGAATGCAATACGGAAGCGTCTTATTTGTTTTGTTTGGTTTGGGTTTCATCCGTTCTGGTGTGGTTTTTGAGAATTTGATAAGCTACGCCTGCTAATTAAAAGTGCATGATTAATTTTTAAAAACACACAACAAAGTATTGCTGATCATAAAGACAATGTTCACACTTTATTGACCAAAATGAAGTTCAAAAAGGTTTTTCTTCAGTAGGTTCAATAGTCAATCAATAACTTCCAGTTTGAGTATTGTACAAAATCATGTTTCCCACAATCCTACAAAATTGTAACCAATAATCGGACCAATCCGATTTTGTACTCTCATTTTTGATGAAGAGTATCTTCTCTTCTACATATCGGCTTTGAATGAAATAAACGGCAACAAAAGCTTCTTTATTTGGCTTTAAGAGCATATCAAACAAGACCCATGCGTACTTTAGTTTTAACAAAATGCCTCTTTCCCGAGTGTTAACATTTTTTCGGGACATCCTGTATAACCCTCACTCAAAAAGAACAACTTTTTGTAACACTGTTTACCGGGGGGGGGGGGGGGGGGGGGGTTAGCACCCAACCCCCTCGAGAATTCGTTAAAAAGTACCAGATGCTTATGATTTTGATACGGTGGATAGCTATGGTCCTTCTCTATCCATTGATACCAAATAAGTACTAACATACCTAGTGTGGCGTCACAATGACGTCATAGAGTCTGCGAGCCGACAAAATTGGCATTTTTCACAGAAAATTTGCGAAAATTCAATTTTGCGCTAAAAAGATAGGAATATCGGATTTTCATGCGGTTTTCAGCTCCATATGATAGCAATTGACTAGTTTTACATAAACATAGAGTTTCAGATCCATACTGTGCATACTGTGCATACTATTTGTCATTAAATATCCTTGGGTGGCAACTCCCCCCCCCCACCCTTCGACTTTAACGGCATACCCTAACCCGTGAAGGTGCAACCTTCACTTTTTTTTCGCTAAAATGACCAGACAGGATAGAATGATTACCTAGAAGCAGGCCAGAAGCTTTTTGCGAAAGCTTTTGGCAGTTCACTGGGGGTAACCACCTCCCTTCGAAGACGAGGGTTAACGAACAATTTCAGTATTTACAGAACCCTTTTTAGGTACTTTGTAGAATTCTCTCAGTTCAGCTAATTTATTTACAACCCATTGAAAACCATGTAACTTGTAGAAGTAGAAAGCGGTTGTCTTACACGAGACACCGTACTAAGTAAAATCCGGCGGACCAATCAGGACTAAGTTCATTCTGTCTTGGCAACAAGCTGTCTTTACCTCTAAAAACGCCACCTAACGACCATAAACCGCCATTCGTAATATGGACGACGTTGTTTGATTTGTGCGAAACGGTAGGAAACAAGAAATTTCTCCTCACATATTTACCATTTCTTTATCTTAATAAACGTAGTTATTTGAAGGCTCGATAACGTTTTAAATTACAGATTACAAAGGTTGGCAATCTAGAAGTGTACGTCCAGGTAAACGCTTCTATTTTGCTGTCACAGACATGCAGATGCTTTCCAATCAATCAAAGAATTTTGCCACCACCCTATGAATTCGGCAGCTTTAACAGAATAAACTGCATGTTGAAGGAGTGGGGCAGATTACTGAATTCATTCCCCCAATCGTGCCGGAATAGCCATGCCAAGCATGCAAAGGCATCCATCATTATTATAAGGGCAGTTCGTGGGCAAGGTTGTGGAGACACTCGTGCACACCAGCGCAGCAGGCAACAAGCGGTTAAAGACCGCACCGCGGCCTTTGTAAGCTCAACAATAGGGGACTGTCAATCAAGAGAATATCAATGTCCACACATCCTATTGAGCTATTGATCAGTCGGTGATCAAGCTCCTCTAATCAAAATCGATGACACTGTCATTGGTCGTGCACATGTGTACCGGGTAGTGTGAAAATTACCTATAGCGCAAACTAAAAAAGAAAAGAAAAACCAATGTGTGCACTGGAATCTCGTAAGCAGAGTTGCAGACGGGTGTAGATGGGATGAGCCTGTACGTCATGCCTGTACGTCATTTTAAAATTAATGTTATATTATTATAGGCCTATAGGAAATCTATAACATTGTAGAGGCGGCCGCGGTGCGGGCAATTGACTGCAGTCAGTGCCATGTGGTCGATGTGTAAGTCAGTGCTACGATCATTTACATAAGGGGTTCCCAAAAGATAAGTTCCCCCCTAAAATTCGAGGACATTTCGTTGCATAACTTCACTTAGAACTGGATGTTTAAACAAATTTAAAAAGTTTTAAAGAGAGAAAACATTTGGCTCTGCGATAAAAGTCGTCGCTTTTCAAAAAACACCTTTGGCATCAACACACTCGTTTTTTCCAAAAAAGAGGTTGTCAGAAAAAGTGGCACTTTACCGTATTCTAGGGCTGTGACATATTCCCGGGTACCCGCCCGTTTACGTCTTACCCGGGACAGAATTTATCGAGCGGGTTTCCCGAACGTCACTTTTAAAAAAAATATAAGTTTAAAATTTTACATTTCTTTTACTACTCACGAGTCTCACGAACAATATTACATCCTGAATGAAAACATATATCCATTAATGTATACCCAGATTTGATTCAAACGTTGATATTTATCGCTTGATGGAAAGTTGTTGCCGCAGTATTAACCGCAAATCGCAATACAACATTAGCTAGGCTACAGCACATTGCATATTTCTTGATGCCTCCACACTCCTGATGAAAATTCCATTCAGCCGCGTGGTTTGTTTCGATGCTGTACTACGGGCTGTGTGTACGTCAATCTCAGCCGATTTGTTCACTGCCGGCGTGTTCCACGATCGTTTTTTACGTTGTGAATGGGCGTGTATCTGAACGAAGTGTACAATGAAAGTACAACGATTTAGTAGTAAATAAAGAGTTCTTCTTATGACTTACAAGAACAGTGTGTTTTCACATCGCTGTTACTCAATAACATGTATTGGCAGTGAGATTTTTTTTCTTCTAAATCTTGGTGCCGAATTTTTCACTCAGGAGTTTCGGGTACACGGGTACTCGCCCGAAATCATAACGAGTACCCGGGGAACGTCATTACCCGTTAGGTCACAGCCCTACCGTATTCAAAGGTCTAGAGTCCAGAATTATCCATTTGCAACAATGATTTCTTTATCTTTTCTTTATTATTGCCGTCTGAAGTAAATAATCTTAAGACATTGACGCATAGGCAACAACGAGAAATATGCAGGAAAAACAAACAAGAGATGTAAGCTTTACATTCATCAGTATCAAATAAGTCTTTTTCTGTGCAAATTGCCTTTTTTTATGAATGAAAGAGGTTTGAAATGCCTGTTTCAATCAAAATAAGCTTAATTTTTTTTTACCAATTCAGGGTGGAGACTAAAAAAATGTCAACCGTTTCCTTCATCTGCACGGATGACTCAATGTAGTATTTACACAATCTGTTTACCAATTTGCTGATGTTCTGTTACTGAATGTGGTTCCATGCTGCTGATAATTCCACCACGTGGAGCCAGAGTAGCGTTCTCCTTTATGTGTCGACCTGCATCACTTTCACCTGGTTGTTGCTTATACACAATCTCTCTCATTATTTTTTTACTGGCAATATTTGTCTTGTTTGTTTTTAGTTGTTTTCCTATGTTTTAATATGTTTTAACTATTTAATTCAGACCGCAATGCATATGAAGAAGGAATGACATCGTCGTAAATTGATAATCTTTACTTTAGTCCTTTGAATACGTAAAGTGCCACTTGTTCTTACAAACATTTTTTTGAAAAAGGTAATGTGTGTTAATGCCAAAGGAGGTTATTTGAAAAGCAAATACTTTTGTGGCAGAGCCAAATGTTTTCCGCCTCTTGAACCCAGTTTTTTAAAATTTTCTAAACATCCAGTTCTAAGTTAAGTTATCAACAAAATGTCCTCGAATTTTCGGGGGAACTTAATCTTTTGGGACCCTGTATAACGGTGGGATGGGTCCCGATGGGTCTTTCAATTGCTGATTGACATCCCCTATTGTAATGGCTTATAAGGCCGCGGTGCTGTCTTTAACCGCTTGTATCAGGGCAGCCGCCGGTGCTATCAGTAATCAATCCACAAAATTCCAAGTTTTCCAACCGCCAGACCATTTTTTTAGGCTCTGTTGGTGAAACATTCCTATGCTTGTGAACGTGTAAATATGCAATTTTTACAAAATGTTATAAATTCATCCTTTCTCAAGTCAAATATTTATTTCTCATGTAGCGATGTCGGAAAATTTATATAAGCCCGTTCGCATTTCAATTCAAGATCATTGTGGGTAATATCCGACGATCTTTTGAGATAAACAAAAACGCGGCTACGTAACAATTTCAATGTGGTGACATTTTAAACGTTCACAAAAATTACTTAAAGAACTCGGCTTCTAAACAGGTTTGCCTTTGTCATGTTTGTTAAGTCATTTTTAATAACTGCCATAAGGATTGAGACCGTATAGTTTCAAAACCCAAGTTAGAGACATTTTTGTGAAAACGCAAAAAAAAAATGGTTCACCACATTGAAATTGTACCGTGGCCACGTTGTGTTTATCTCCAAAAGATCGTCGATATTACCCCAATGAATTTGAATCTGAAATTGCGAAAGGGCCTATTGTGCCACCACCCTAACATTCCACAGCCTCAACGGAATAAACTGATGAAGGATGTGGTGGCAGAATGGCCCTTGGGAATTCATCGCTATGGCCTTTCCCATTTCTGATAGTGTTGGACTCATCTTGCAGTATTTTGTCCCACAAGTTGGTGACCGTTATTTCCCGGCTGATCGATACGAAACCAGGGATTGCACTAGGTGTTAAAATAAGGGGTTTTCAAAACCCCTTAACCGCCAAAGTTTTGAAATAATCGGTTTTTGGGGGGTTTTTTGCTTTTAATGCAAGCATATGCGTGAATATTTCTAATGGGGGTGTGCTGTGCCTTGACAGATACTTCGACTATGCTCTGAATTAAAAAACAACTAAATTACATGTTTGACGAACTTGAAAAAAGAAAAATTCTTGTTTGAAAATTGAATTATGAATATGTCATTTTAATTATGTATCATGGTAGTTATATCAATTGGTACTTCATCAACTCACTTGATACAGAAATTCACTAAATTATTCAAAAGAATGATTTATGTAACATTCTATTCTATGCGTAAAAACCACTATGTAAATGCATCACACCGCTACATGTAATTTCAATGTTATCAGTTTAATCATGTTATCAATCTAGTGTTTCCTCCTTCTGTGGATTATCTAAGCATGAGATAAGCATACCTAGTTTTATTTTCGAATATAACAGTGTAAGGCCTACTACTATGGTAGTACCGGTAGTAATTTCCTCAAAGCCAAAAACCATTTTTTTCCGTAGGACAAAATGAGAGCTTTTATTTATCAAAATCCATACAACCGATTTTTTGCCACACCCGAATTCAATCAAATGTAGATGTCCATCTCTAACTGGAACATGAAGACCACCTCGGTTCATTATCCACAAAAGATAACGCGTTTCATCACAAACTACCCCCGATTGTTTACTTAAGTTTAGGTTGTCATAGACTTCTGGGTTTGATTTCTTCATTAATATTTATTACAGCAAAAGCTTTTGAAGTTAGCCGGTTTGGGCTATTAGCCATTCAAAGGCAATTGAATTATTGGTAATAAATTTCCATAATTACGCTCAAACCAAGCGGCAAATGTAATTATGACCGGTGACCTCATTCTGAAACACAAGTTCGTGCGCAGAATGATGAGAAAATGGCGGTCGTAACCGAGAGAAGAAGAAACCGTTTCTTCTGCGCATCACTGCAAAACCCTAGGGACACTTTTCTAATAGAACTGACGAAATGGCCACTATATATATTGTTATATAGCAGGGGAAGTAGTGTCAGGTGGGCCTTCCGGATAAAATTGTGAATTTTTGCACACACAAAGTAATTTAGGCAGTGATAATCCATAAAATTGATGGAAGGCACTTGTTCAACCCCCCTTAATGGCCCCCAGCTAAGTTTCAAGGTATACAGGGGTCAAAATGTTAAAATGTTCTGAATGGTTAAAAAGCACACATGGTTGTTTGTTGGTCACAAGGATTCAAAAAGGTATAGTTTTACACATCTATGGATTATCGTTCGGAGGTATGGGGTTAAAAAACTGTATAAAATAGTGAAAAAGTCAATTTTGGTTTGTACATGGGTCAAAAGTTAAAAGTTCTTTGAATTCAGTTAATATGTGGTGCAATTGTTGCCCTAGCTTAAAGGATTAAAATAAGAAATAGTTTGCCATTATCTGTTATGATTTAGTTTTCACGTTATCCAACAAAATATGTCACAGGTTCAAATAGGAATCCAATAGCTGCCAATAGCTGTTGACTTTATATGCCATTTTGGTTAAATTAAGCCAGAAAGTAAGATAGTCAAAAACTATTCCTATATTTTTGCATTCTATTGAGCTTCTAAACCAAAAACAATTCGAACCACATTTTACAAAAATTCGAGAACTTTTAATTTGTGAACCTGTACAAACCAAATTGACTTTTTTACCATTTTTTAAGTTTTTACCCCATAATTCCATTTCCTAAACTATAAGTCACAAGTAGTTATACAACCTATACTTTTTTGAATCCTGTAAACCAGACAGACCATCATGGTGGGTTTTCAACACACTCGGATCATTTTAAAAATTTTACCCCTGTGTAACCTTGAAATCCAAGCTGGGGGCCATGAAAGGGGGGGCAAAGTGCTTCCCATCATTTGTTTTCTTATCAATGTATAAAGTACTTGGATACCAAAAGTCACCCCAATTTTCTCGGATTTTGCACACCCACATAAGTTCTGTCACTACAGTCCCCCCCCACTTATAGGATATTGCTGCGACACCAAGGTACGAAAGTCGCGATAAAAGGGTGAAAAAATGCTTGTAACTAAGTAAGTATTAGCGAAACTCATTGATAAAATGCAGATATCATTTAAGTTCTTAATAATAGGTCCGTTTTTTTTTTTGGATTAATGGGAAGGTCCGATGGGATGATACGATAAATTTCCTGCGTGCAGAAAAACCCCTTAGATTCCACTCAAAATGCTAACTTTCTGCGCTCAAATCAATAAGGCCAAGTAAAATAAGAATAACAAGTTTTCCCATCGTGGTGTTTTTCAAAAAAAAGGAGGGGCAGGGCTTACTAAAAATTACTCTTTTTCATTTTTTTGCTAATTTTTTCCCAGATGGCCACCAAGCTCAAAGATATGGTGATCAAGGTTAAAAATCACACATTGTGCAATTTGGTATAACTGATGCATGATGACATATGATGCTTTGCCACACTGGTTTATAGACTACAAAAAGGGTTATACAGTAAATGAACAGCATTCAGTAAACTAAATTGTTCATAGTAAAGTTATAACTTTTACAGTGTAATTTTATTTGTAAATGGGACAATATTATGTTTCTTAAATAAAACTGCCAAACAAGACAAAGAAACTACACCTGTCTGTTGCTGTTTTTTTTAATTAGAAAAAAAAAATCATTGTCACTAAAATATGTTGACGTAAACCAAAACATATAACGTTGTTCTCAAGCTCCCCCCTCCCCTCCATAACATACATGTATAAATAAAAATACCACACCAAACCCACAGCTGCTTTCTAAAATACACCCTATCAGCAGTGGGATAGTCCAAGGGGTGAGCCACAACCCTGGAGATGCGGAACCTCAGGTAAGGGGGTATTATTGGTGGTTACTGGTTTACAGTTTCGACAGGTCCACATTTGAGGCACAGTAGGTACATATAAGTTATAAACTCTTTGAGGTTGATACATTTCATCATGGAGGTATGATTCATGGATCTTTTTAGTTTTAAAAAAAAACACCTATGCAAAAACATGATTTAACGATAAGAATTTGGATAATAAATGATTAAATAGCTCAATGTTGTATTTTTTATTAATTTAAACAAAATGGATGTTGAATGAAATCAGAATTTCAATGGAAAAAACTTTGAAATGAAATTTATGAAAGCTGAAACTCACTTCAAGGGTCAGGATGGAAAATAATAGGAGAGACTGGTCGAACTGGACCCGCCAAGAAAGAAATTTCTTGAGTATATTAATAGGCCGAATATGTGTTGGCCATGTCGATTAATGATCAATGTTTATACTGATATACACTAAGATGAAATGACATGCGATGGAGGGAAATGAATACCTGCCTTTATGTTTTCTACTTTTGAAATGAAAAAAGGCCAACTTTGTTCAGACCATGTGCTGAAAGGTCAGCGAGTTACAAATGTTTTAATCATTGGGATAGCGGGAAGGCGGATTGCAGGACGGGCTGATCTGGGGGTGGATGTATTGGGAGTTTGATGATGTCAAGTGAAAAGCAAACAAATTGTTAATAATATACTGAAGATGATGTTTTCCGAGTTTTACTTAAACCACAACTCACAATTGATTCAGAATTGCCGAATTTCAGAAACTTAGCCAAGTGGACTCTTGGGTGGGGGTGAGGAAATGCTATCAGCATGTGGACCGCTTCCGATACTGACGTTGATCACAAAACCTAATCATGTTCTGGGACTCCATTGTGCACAAGACAACGTTCATTTGAACTATAATCTTTAGTTTGGAAGCTATTTTTTCCAATATTCCCCTCCCCCCGATGATTTTTTTAGGCTTAACATTTTTCTGCGGCTGTGAAATTTTTTCTGGGACCGCCAGTCCCGCGGTCCCGTGGATTTTGTAGGCCTGTATAATGCACAGACTAGTACACCGTGAGTCTCTATAGTAAGGTACGATCTTGGTCAAAATCAATTTTCTCAGAAAAAAATTGCTACTTTTTGCGGGTTTTCTGGATTTTTGAAAATAGCAAATAACAAAAAAACCGGGGCGGCGTAAAAAATCGGAGCGGGCGGGGATGAGCAACTCATTTCTTATTTTACTTGGCCTAAAAGTGCGTATATCGCGCAGAAACGCAACCTAGCGCGAACCCTATACGAAACGCCATTTTGAATGGTTAGCGCCATGTGTATTCATTTTTTGGATTGAAAAGGTCATTCTTGCCATTAATCATAATTAACCCAAGGTCAAGTTGAATATGGTCCAAGGCTGCATGCAATTCCTAGTTGTGATGTTTAAACTGGTTAAATGATGAAAGAGCTGCTGGAATCGGCATTTTCATCAGAGAGCACTGAAAGCTTGGATCATTTGGGGTGCTAAGACAAGGTACACAGATCGAATCTGTGGTAGAGTGATATAACCCTCTGCCACAGACAAAAGCTAATTGCATTGAATTTCAGTGTGTTTACTTTTCCTTATTTACAAATTTTATCGTGCTCTAAAACCCTTTCCAATTTAGTTATTCATTTTATGCCCCAAATGCATGTTCATGAAACTAATTATACTTCATCCTCTTCCGGTTTCGAATCAACTGGCGTTTACCGACAGACATATGGTGGTGTTTTTCAACACAATCGGATCATTTAAATTTTACCCCTGTGTAACCTTGAAATCCAAATTGGGGAGCCCCATGAACGGGGTGTGGCAAGTGCTTTCCATCATTTTTTTTTTATATCAATGTATAAAGTACTTGTGTACCAAAAATTCCCATTTTATCCGGATTTGCACACCCACATAAGTTCTGTTCACTACAGTCCCACACTAATGGATATTGCTGCGATACCAAGGTACGAAAAGTCGCGATAAAAGGGTGAACAAATGCTTGTAAATAAGATTATTTAGCGAAAATCATTGATAAAGCAGAGATCATTTAAGTTCTTAATAATATGTCCGATTTTGTGGATTAATTGGAAAGTCGATGGGATGATACGATAAATTTCCGCGTGCAAGAAAACCCCTTAGCGTCACTCAAATGCTAATTTTCTGCGCTCAATCAATAAGGCCAAGTAAAATAAGTAACAAGTTTCTCATCCGGGTTTTTCAAAAAAAAAGGAGGAGGCAGGGGGGGCTTATAAAAAAATTACTATTTCATTTTTTGCTTATTTTTTCCCAAGATGGCCACACCAAGGCTTAAATATGGCTGCTCAAGGTATAAAAAATCACAAATATTGTGCAATTTGAGATAATGATGCAAGGCATGACATATGATGCGTTTGCCCACTTGTTATAAGACTACAAAAAGGGTATACAGGTAATGTATAAGCATTCAGTCAACTTAATTGTCATATTAAAGATTGAGAACATTTTAAATGTGGAAAATGTTATTGTAAAATGACAATATTATTTTCTTAAATTAAAACTGCCACAAAGACCAAAGAAAAAACTACACCTGTCTTTTGCTGTTTTTTTAATTAGTCTTCGTTCGCACCCTCACGACCCCTTCACTCTCCTTACCCTTTATTCGCCTCTTTCTCTTCCTTCTTTTTCGTCTTTCCTTTCTTTGAAAAAAAAATCAGTGTCCACTAAAATATTGTTAATAAAACCACAAAAATATTTTTTTCCCCCTCTCTTCCTCTAGCTCCCCCTCCCCTCCCATAAAACATGTAAAATAAAACTACCACCACCAGAAAACCAGATGCTTTTCTCACAATACACCCTATCAGCAGTGGATTTTTAAGGGTGGGGGTCCAAGGGTGAGCCACAGCCCTGGGAGGTGAACCTCAGGTCAAGTGGGTATATGCTTTTGTTGGTTACCATGTTACGTTTCTGACTAGGATCAAAATGATTGAGGCTAAAGTTAGGTAACTATAAGTATAACTCTTGGTGCTACATTTAATCATGGAGGTACTGATTTCATGGATCTTTTTAATGTTAAAAAATAAACCTATGCACATAAACAGATTAAGATAAGAATTGGATAAATAAATGATTAAATAAAACACTAATAAAAAATTATTTATAATTTTTAAAACAAATTGATGTTGAATTCATAATTTTAAATGGAAAACTGTGAATGAATTTCAAGCTGAAAAAGTATTAATGGTAAAGGTGAAAATAATATGAGCTACTGTTCGCAACTGGACCAGCCAAGAAAGAAGTTTTCTTGACAGTATATTAATAGGCCTAATAGTGTGGCCATGGCGAATTACTGATCAATGTTCTACTGATATACACTAAGATGAAATGACCGCGAGGAGGGAAAATGATATACCTGCATTTCTGTCTACTTTGAAATTGAAAAAAAGGCACTTTGTTCAGACCATGCTGCGAAAGTCGGCAGTCACAAATGTTTTAATCAGTGGGATAGCGGGACGGGATATCTGGGGGTGTGTATTTGTGAAGTTTGCTGATGTCAATGAAAAGCAAACAAATTGTAATTATTAGTATTGGGAATGATGTTTTCCCCGATTGTTTTTCTCAAAACCACAAACTTCTACAATTTGATTCAGACTTGCGACATCTCGCAAATTAGCCTGGTACTCGTGGGGTTTGGGAATTGATATAAGAAGTGGACCGCATTCCGATACGACGTTGATTCACAAAACCTATATGTTCTGGGACTCCATTGGGAACAAGACAACGTTCATTTGAACTATATTCTTAGTTTGGAAGATATTTTTTCCAAATATTCCCTCCCACGAGGATTTTTTTAGGCTAAACATTTTGAGGCGTTTTTGTTGGTGTTTTTTGTTTTTTTTTTACGGCTTGAAATTTTTTATGGGACCGCCAGTCCCGCGGCCCGTGGATTTTGTAGGCCTGTATAATGCACAGACTAGTACACCGTGAGTCTATATAGTAAGGTACGTCTTGGTCAAAATTCATTTCTCAGAAAAAAATGCTACTTTGCGGGTTTTTTATGGGTTTTTGAAATAGCCAATGACCCCCCCTAAGCGAAAATACAACCCGCGACGGGCGC
Organism: Ophioderma brevispina; assembly: GCA_023653785.1. Taxonomy (NCBI): domain Eukaryota; kingdom Metazoa; phylum Echinodermata; class Ophiuroidea; order Amphilepidida; family Ophiodermatidae; genus Ophioderma; species Ophioderma brevispina. The sequence goes on along the minus strand of JAMKCH010034501.1, from coordinate 23,764 downwards.
CGCTTCCCCCTAACGATTATCATTAAGTCGGAGCGGGCGGGATGAGCAACTCATTTCTTATTTTACTGGCCTAAAAAGGGCGTATATCGCGCAGGAAACGCAAACCTAGCGCGAACATATACGAAACGCCCTTTTGAATGGTAGCGCCAGTGTTCATTTTTTGGATTGAAAAGGTCAATCTTGCACATTAATCCTTAATTAACCAAGGTCAAAGTGAATATGTCCAAGGCTGCCATGAATTCTAGTGTGATGTTTAAACTGGTAAATGATGAAAAGAGTGCTGGAATCGGCATTTCATCGAGAGCACTGAAAGCTTGGATCATTTGGGTGCTTAAGAAAGGTACACAGAGCGAATCGGGGTAGAGTGATATACCCCTCTGCCACAGACAAAAACTAATATGCATGAATTTCAGTGTGTTTACTTTTCCTTATTTAAAATTTGATGTGCCTTAAAAAAACCATTTCAATTTAGTATTCATTTTATGCCCCAAATGAATGTTCATGAAAAACTAATTCTTACTTATCATCTTCCGGTTGAATCAATTGGCGTTTCCCTACTGATTAGGCGTAACCAGGTTTTAAAGTTTAAACTGGCAACACCCACATCCGTCCAAACACCTGTCCTATGGCCCTCTTCTCATAACTGCCATGGCGGTAGCTGGATGAAAATTTCGACGGGAGAAGAAAATTGCATTTTTTTCCCCTTTGAAAGATCTTATTGCGATTATGAATCGATAAGGAAAGATAAAGGTAGTTTTTTTTAGAGTCAGGGCAGGCAAAATATTAGAAAAGCTGCTGAATCGGGGAGAAAAAGTAGTAGTAATCTCGTGAATCCCTGAAAACTGAGTCATGAAATGAAATGTCTGATTCGCGCCTCCATTTGGGTCGCGATGAAATAGAGACCAACACATCAGCCTTCAATATATCAGTCGTGAAAGTGAATATGAAAACAATCATGACAGTTCACGCCTCCCTGTAAGTGGGCGTGAGCAATAAACCAATTACAGAAAGGACACTTATTATCATGAGGACAATCAATATCCAAGATTATAATCATTATCATAGGCCTGTATCACAAAATGTCCCCTATCATTAAGGTCAAAGTAGAGGCCTCAGATCGGGCCATCCAAGTACTATCTCTAGGCCTCCGTAGAAGAAACAGGTGGTTTTTTAGAAGCAACAAATGTCAAGCTTTTGTCTCACATGCAAAATCAAACAAATGAAATACTTTAAGCATTTGCAGGACACATGAAAGGAACCTAAACGAGAACCAAATAGGTCTAGGTCTCGTTCAATGTCCAGGTCCAGATCAAAAGAAAAGGGTATCTAGGAAGCGGAAATACCGTTCCAGTCTTCAAGTCCAGTGATCGCCGATATAGGTATGAGGTGGGCAGTAGAGGGTCATATTTGGGTCATAGTTTCAGATCACTGCGAACACAGGCTAGAATGATGACTTTAATGATGCTATCCCATTTTCGACGAAAAAAAAATAAAAGTGCGAAAACACCACCCCACCGGGTGCCCAACGAAAAATCCAAAATGGCGCCAATTTGACCAAAAATAATATTTTTGAACATAACTTGATAAGACTTGTGTTTAACACCTTCATTTTTGTGGCAATACCCAGGTTTTGGCAGCAAGGAATCATTCTATTGCAACTTCTATCTCGCCACGACTTTTCGTTTTCGCGATATGGACATTTAGCTTAAAATTGGACTGCGAGGGCGCTTTCCCAAAAGTAAAGATCGTATCAAAAGTTTTCAATTTAACCAGGGGGCCATCATCAGAATTGTTGATTTCATCATTTCTTTTAAAGATGGAGCTGTGTAACACTTGCCTTTTCCCGTGGCATCAATTTAAAAATTTGACGAAAACACTCTCATGGAATATACACGGGGGTCAACGAACTTTTTACGTGTGGGTTTCATGGAGGGCATTTTTTATGACAATAAAAAGACTACAGTGTAAAAGCAGCAAAACACCAGCAAGTCATAATTTTCTGCAAGTGTTACATATGAAACTCCTCTTCAACTTTTGAATGCTAAAATCAATATTATTAATCGGGTGCGCATATATGGGAAACGCCCTCAGAGCTCCATTTTAAGCAAAAACGTCAATTTCAGGAAAACGAAAGGCTATCGTGAGTTGAAAGTTGCATAGCATGATCCTAATACCCCAAAAAATGGGTTATTGCACCAATTTAAGCAAAAATAAAGAAAAACCATAACAAGTTGGGTCAAAAAATCAAATTTTTGCACCAATTTGGCGGCCATTTGGATTTTCGATGGGGCACCTGGTTTTGCACTTTTTTCATTTTATCCGCGAAATAGTGGGATCACGGTGATTAAAGTCATCAAAGGAGCCTGTGTTCGAAAGTGATTGGAAACATTGACCTTCTTAGCCCACCTCGTAATAGAGGTCTAGACTGAACGACTGCAGCGCTTGGTGCTCGTTCAAAATATGGTCACCTCAAGAGAGGAAGGCGTAAAACCAGACCAAGAAACAAGAGATACCTTTCGTTAGGGCTTTAATGATGGGAAAGCGTTGGACATTGAAGGTGATGTGGAGAAAGTTGCTGAACGAGCTAATAAAGAGTCTGCGGAACCCGCACCCCTGGCTAATTCATCCGGAAGGAAGTGTAAGGAACCATGTCGATTAAGGTGGTTTTAGAATTGTGGAAACAACAAAGAACGCACATTCTAGAGCAAAATAGAAAGAGAAACTGCTTGTGGGACTCAAGCCAGAACCATCTATAGAGGAGTTTGAAGGCTTCCTGAAAGCTAAAAGCCAATAGAGCATCTATGAAGAAGACCAAGTTTGAGCGTGGAAAAAGCGATAATTCGAATCGGTCGATGCAAAGAGGACCTTTAAGAATGTCATCCCGCTATTGAGGCGATAGAAAAAGGCAACGAGCGTCCGCATGGACCTGAACGTGCCATGACAGCACAGGTCCTCACTCAGCAGCCACATCGGCCTTCCGTCAACGGTAAGTCACGGCTTCCTTAGCCTACAGTTCCCTCACGCTGCTTGCACGGGGGGATTCAGCGCTGGGCTTTCCCCGCTTCACTCGCGTACTGAGGGAATCTGGTTAGTTTCGTTCCTCCGCTAAAATTCAGCGGGTGATCTTGCTCGATCTGAGTCGAGTAATAAAGACATGAGAATGTAGGTGTCGCGTTCCTCGAGCAGCGGAACAGGCCGCGCCGGACCACGTCAGGAGCGCTTTTCAAGCCTGAGCGCATCGGAACCTTTTTTCGGGCGGCACCTTACCTTCACCACCCTGCGCTTTCCAGCGGTCTGATGGATTTACCGGTCAGAAAGCTTGCGGATTTCCCGCTTGTTCCGCCTCACACCTGGAACGTCCAGCCGCGCCTCTCGGCACGGGCACACAGACAGGGTGGGAGGTGCCGCTTATATGGACTCCTTAAAGCTCGAATCTAGTGTACTCGCTCCGCGCCCGCTGGCACGGGCGCGATTACGGGATAGGTTGCCTCGTATCCGCGTATGCGGTCACCGCTACGCGATTTCTCGTATTGTTAACGACCCTCAGACGAACGGGGTCCGGGCCCCCCGTGGACCCGACCGTATGCGTTCAAATACAATGAAAACAATGTCATCGGTGCACGATGAAACAGCCGACCCCCACACCCACACGCCAAGGATAGAACCTACCCGTGGGTAGAGTTAAGACCACTCGCAGGATCAAAAATTGTGGCCTACAATAATTCCCTTTTCCCCCTTCCTCGCAAATTTTTTTTTGCCAGGGGGGCGAGCGGGGCCGGGACCTGTCAACCACGTTCGAATTAGGGCAGGTTTTTTTCACAGGTAGCCCCGCTATTATGTTCACCATGCACAATAGTACAGCCGAAAAACCGCGATAGGACTCGCTCCAGTAAGGATCAGGTCTGGCTGCTAAAGGGTTTATGCTTTGACTTGGCGTGTTCAACACACATAAGCGTGTTAACTTCGGCGTGTCAACATTTATGCCTTGTTGTCGCCAGATCTCGGGCAGCTCACCTTGAATACGCACTCAAACGGACCAGTCAGTTACATATATATATAACCTTAGCCAAGCCTGACAATCAGAGGAAGAAACCCACTCTTATATATATACGTTCATGGTTCCGAGCCAGGCCCCAGCCATACCAGGCCGTCTTTTCTGCCCTCTGCGCATGTTACATTTTGTACCAACCAATGTAGCACTACCGAAAGCGTCCCTAGAAAAATCCAGATCGCATAACGGCACAAGTCCATTTTTTAGCTCAATCCAGCGGAGAGTTGCTCCCGGTAAAATCACCCAATAGTTGGGAAAAAAACCGGATTTGCTCTACACAAAATGTTGGCGCAAAGTGCAGTACCATATCAGCCGACAAATAATGGCAAGGGGCCGAGGCGGCCTGGATCAAACCAGAACACTACCGCTAAAAGACCAAGGAAGCGGTCTGCTCTGGACTAGTCACTTTTTCTTTTCACCCAACGTGTACCTAGGGATCCAGGGTGATCTCTTTGTAAAGAGCAAAGGAACCAGGTCATGTCCCGTCTTACCGTAATCACTTTCGTGAATCGTTAGCAGACATACCATCCCTCTTATATATATACGTTCTGGTCCCGAGCAAGGCCCAAGCCACTACAGCCGGCTTTTCTGACCTTGCCGCATGTTACATTTTGACACAACCAATGTAACGCTACCGAAAGCGTCCCTAGATTCAAATCCAGATTTCGCTTACGGCACTTGTCCATTTTTAGCTCGCTCTTCCAGGGGAGGGCCGCTCTCGGTAAAATCATACACTAGTGGGAAAAGGCGGGTCTGCTGCGTAAAAAAATGTTGGCGCAAGGTGCACTACCATATCAGCCAACAAATACCAAGCAACCGGTTCATTTCCGGTTCTTACCGTTTCGCTGGCGTGGCCAGTACAGGCGGTCCCCTCGGACTTAGTAATTTTTCACCCAACAGTGTACACATTGGAACTGGGTGATATATTGGTAAAGAGCAAGGAAACCGGGTCATGTTCCCGTCTTACCGTATTTCGCTGACGTGGCCAGTACAGGCGGTCCCTCTGGACTTTGTCATTTTCACCCAACAGTGTACATATTGGAATCTAGGGTGATTCTTGTAAGAGCAAGGAACCAGGTAATGTTTCCCGTCTCTTTACAGTAATCACTTTCGTGAATCTGTCTTGTCAGACATACCATCCTCTTATATATACGTTATGGTCCCGAGCCAGGCCCAAGCCGCTACAGGCCGGATTTTCTGACTCTGCGCATGTTACATTTTTGTACACAACTACTGTAACGCTACCGAAAGCGCCCTAGATCAAAATCCAGCATACGCAATACGGCCACCCGTCCATTTTAACCTCTACTCCAGCGGAGAGCCTCTCGGTACAAATCCATACTAGTGGGAAAAGCCCGTCTACCGCCTAGAAAAATGTTGGTGCAAAACCACTAGCCGCTCAGGACCAAAAAACCTAAGGCTGGTGGAGGGACATACCCCCCTATAGTAACGTTCTGGTCCCCGGCAGTTTGGCGCCCAAATGGCACCTTCGTTTCTACCGCGTCATAACTGAACCACATACGACCGGTGGGGGGGGGTGGAACGGTGGGTGTCTGCGATCAGAAAAACCGGCAAAAAGGCGGGGCAATTTCTTATGCAAGCGGTATGGGCCCATTAATGCCATTCTCCTAGGTAGATTTGCGGAAAAAAAACCGACACATGGCCAAAAAATGTAGTCTGCCCAAGCTACGGGGCAATTCCTTGCCGACAGTAGTTGGAGACACCGCGTACCTAGCCGGGCCACGGCAGGGACATTCAATTAGGCAGGGCACACGGCAAGCCACACTTTTATCTACCGGGCCCGGGCAGCCACACTTATTATCTAGCAGGGACATCACGTAGCAGGGCCAGGGCAGCCACACTTCTTATCTAGGCCGGGCCACGGCAGCCACCACTTCTTATCTAGCCCGGGACATCACTTAGCAGGGCCAGGGCAGGGCCAGGGCAGCGCCACTTCTGATCTAGCCGGCCAAAGGCAAGGACATTCACTTAGCAGGGCAACGGCAGCGAAACTTTTCTATCTAGCCGGGCCACGTCAGCAAAAAAAACTTGAAAAAGAAAAAAAAACAAGGCCGATAGAGAAACAAAACACATGCCCTATCACGAACAAAGAAAAATACGACTAAAAAAACCATTCATGAATCTTTCCCCCCTCAATTTTGACATCTCTTTTTGCATTCTCTAACGCAGGCCGGGCCACGGCAGGTTGAAAGTATAGACAGGCCAATAGCGAACAAAAAACATATGCGCGAACATAGAATGAGGCAAATCACTACTAAAACACTCATGAATATTTTCCCCTCAATTTTGGTTTAACAAGGCCTATAGTGAATGATACGTGTCCTGATCCGGGAAAAAGGTGTTTCATGTCAAAAGTTTCGCAAAAAAAGTTAATGCCAAAAATCATCTGCAGGGTATGGTTCAGTGTTGTACTGAGTGTGCTTGCAATTGCTTTACTGACTTTCTTGTTTTCTTTAGAATTGTACGTGGGTTTATGATCATGTGGAAAAATATTCTAAAACAAAGTTCCAAAAAGAATCAGAAAGCACTAGTTTCGGGCAGTGCAATGTGCACATGAAATAACAAAACATTAGACATTAAAAATTTAAGACTTTTATCTTTATCCTTTATGGATAATGTGGTCACTTTAACCACCTCTTAGGGGCTCTGACTGGGGAATGGATTGTCCACTAGAGGTTGTGTTTGTTGATGTTGTAAAAGGTTATGTCCAAAAACAGGGTGCTGTAGTTTCATTTTTATTTGAGTTTTCTTGAATTGCGTTCTTTCTTTCTGTGTTTCTTGACGTCCAATTTGTGCTTTGTGGCTACGGATCATGAGAAAAGCCCAAACAGGACAAGAAGTTCCAAAAAAGTCCAAAAAAGGATCAGAAAGGCCACATTGTTTCGTGCAGTGACAAAGTGCATAAGAAAACCAAACATAAACTAGAAATTTTTCCTAAATGTATCTAAATCCGTTTGACGGATATTTGGTTCACTAATATATTTTTAGCTACTTTTTGGATTGAACCACTAACATTTATAAATATGGTGCAATATAAAGTTTGGGTCAACCTCAGCCCAAATCATGTAGAGTCATCACAGTACCACCCGGTAGCCATCAAACCATCGGTAGAAAACCGGCCCGTTCTCATGTTAGCGTCTCACATGGGCGCAAAGAGGAGATACTGAAAAGCCAAAGATAATATTTTAATTTAGTGAAAGTGACATTAATTTGAGACCTACTTTTGAACATGCAAAAAAGTTAAAATTGAACTAAAATTTGAGCAGGGGTTCGACGTAACAACTAAAAGAGCACTAAATAATGAGAACAGGGGTTTGCCGTACTATCTAAAAAACAACAAACGGAAATGAAATTACCGTTGAAAAAAAAGGTACATATGTGTACGTGGCGAGTATCACACATCTAACTCTAGGTCAATTCGTCTACTCCGTGTGGATTGTGTACCTAATGTCAAAGAAAACCAAATACAAAATCAAATCAACAGAAAAGAAAATATATTTGTTTTGTTGTTGTAGGTTATTAGGTCGCCGAGGTTCGAGAATTTTTATCTTTGAGGGTTGTTAAAAGCATAGGCTCTTAACAGGGGAAGCAGTCCTTTCTTGCACAGCTTACTACACACGCTTCACAATCAAAACTTGGAACGAATTTGATATCCACTGCGACAAATCTTGTGGTCTAAGCAGGATCTGCAGCAGGTAGCCTTAACTTTCTTCCCTGGTTTCTTCATCAATCTGCTCGACGGAACTTGCCTTGGATTTATAGGTCCGGAGGTTGTGTCCTTGAATGTGGTAACCTGTGCGAACCCGGCTATCAGTCCCATGGCATTTCGAAGGTGAAATTTGAATGGCGAGGGCATGGACTCTCAATGTGTTCTTTACGGGGTGCGGGATCGTCTGAATAAGAACGATCAATAGCATTTGGCTTGCCCAACTTAAAGCTTCCAGGCTTTACACGGCAATGTCACCCGAAAAATAAAATCTGAGTCCAAACCATGTTCATGATTGCTTTCTTGCTACAGAGTGATATGCACGTAATTGATTACTTCTGTCTACACCTGCGAAGTTCTGGGTATCCAATACCGTGGTGGGGCTTTGATTTCGTGGGTTCTCCTAGGTTGTGCGCCATCTATACTAAATTTTCTCTTGATTGTTGTACGGCATAACGGAAAGCATGGTAGAAGGAGGATAGGACTGTCAAAATGCTACTGTCTTTCCATACGGTAAAGGTCCAGATCGTTGTTTGCCTAGAGAGAAGGTGTCCCTCTCTCAGGTCTTTCTAGGCGGGCGATTTGGGGGCTTTTCTTTTTAAGGCTTTAGGCAACCCTCGCGAAGCCCCACTGTGGGCACCCGTAAGGTATGTTGGGTTTTTCCTTGTTGAGGGGATCCTGGCACATTGCCACGGGAGGTATAGAATCTAATCCGTAAAAATATTGGTGCCATCTATTGTAATGGAGTGCTCGCTACTCTTAGTTATCTTCAATTAACTTTGTCCGCAGGGCTTTTTTGATAAGATGGGTCCTGAAATTGCATATATAACCGGAGGCAGACTCTCATGCATATAATTTGAAACCTGCTTTGGTGGGCCTGAGTGGCATGAAAAACTTGTGAACTACCCGCTTTGAAAACCATTTTACCGTATCATGGCTTCATATATTGCCAGTTCTCTCGCGCCATGTATGTTGGCGGCAATTTCTAGGACGGTTTCCCACACAAAACTTTACAGGCCAATAGGCGTAGGCAGGCCATTTGATCGTATTTTCCTTTTTTTCCTGGGCGTTACCCGGGCCAAAAGTTTTCAGTAATCTGCGATAGGAAAAAACATTTTTTAGCGGCACTGGATATTTGCTCAAACATTTCCGCTTCATTGGTCTACATATCAATTCATTACTGAAGGCCGGGTGGCGGAACCCAATAGTCACAGATATTTCTAAGCTTATTAGGCCCATGATCAAGAGTATGCCGAACCAAGCTCTATATCTCGCGGAGTCGGTTTAATCGAGATATTTGGGATCATTTATATCACGAATCCTCTTTTCGTTAGTTCATGGATTAACTAGATTTTGAAAACTCGCTGATCAATTGAAGTAGAATGATCGGAACAAAATTGTAAAAATAATCAAGTGGAGTCATTCTCCTATGTCTTGTAAATGCAGGACCTAAAGGGTTCTTGTGTATGAACTTCACGAGTACGGGTTTTGGTCATATTCGCGGACCACCCGTCTTCGTCTGGATAATGGGTCGTTCGATTTTCAGGGGCCTCTCACGGGTCATTATCTGCGTCTGGTACAAAATACCTTCTCCTTTGGGTCGTTCGGCCGGCTGCCTACGGCGAAGTGCCGCCTAGGGCGTGCGGCAGGCGGGCGTGCGGCCGGCCTCATCTTCATCATCTGAAGCTAGGGCCTGGTCATTAGCAAGACTTACGTCATCAAGAACGTCTACTAGCTCTGATGAGTCCTCGGTATCCAAACTATCACTACTTTCACTTTGGGCACTGTCACTGACTGTTCACGGTCACGTCCCCTATGTCCACTGACTCGTCTTGACTTTGGTTTGGGAACATCAGAACTAGAAAATGTGAGTGAATTGGAAGTTGACTAAGAGCCCAATAATTTTCGGCCTGACTAGAGCTGCTTAGTTTTTTTTCTTTTCGGTCTAACTACTGGGGCGGCTTGTGTTTCTTGCAGGAGACCGTGCGGTAGGACTAGAACTCGGCCTTGCATGTGGTGATTGTCACTGGCACATGCTCTCTCTGAGACTGAGCGGTCGACGTGCTCTACTCGGACACTCAGCGGCCTCACTAGGAATCTGCTTGGGTGTGGTGATTTGGTCACTGCACGTGCTCTACTCGGAGAATTAAGCTGTCCTCATGTTCTCTACTCTACTCTGAGACTGGGCGGTCTTACTAGGAATCAGCCTTGCCTGTGGTACTTGGCCTTTGGCATGGGCCCTACTACTCGAACTTAGCGGTCTGACGTGATCTACTCGAAGACTGAGCGGTCTTACTAGGGATCGGCCTTGCCTACTCGAAGCCTCTTGTACCTGTGTAGGGACCTGACTTGTACTATTAGCCTTCGATTCTGTCATTGTGGGGCTAATGCTAAGTCTACTGAATCTTTTGCTTGAGAACGTGTCCTCATCGTCAGTGAACTGTCTGTGCCTGGGGGCTTCTGCGATTGGCTTTCCGCATTGACAGGCCTGTTTCTTGGTCTTTTTTCTTTTTTCTTCACAACTTTTGGTGATGCACTAGTTGCGATTCAGCAAGGCGGTGACTTACACGTTTATCCTTTTTTTGATGTTTGGACTTCTTGGAGTTTCAGTATCTGATTCACATTATCATTGTGCTATTGCGGATTTTGAGTGGGATTGTGATTCTTGTTCGCCATTATAGTGGAGCTAATATCCATTGCTACAATTGATTGAAAAAACCTCTCCTTCCCTATAGGGTTGCAAAATTTCCCGGGAATTTTCATAGCGGAAAATTTCATGGAAATTTTGGGAATTAACGGGAATTTATGGGAACTTTAGGAAATTTTCGGAATTTTCAACAATCTTTTTGGAACATTGATACACACTACTAATTATATGGTCCTGTTGTTCAGATTAGGAATATTACTCTACAGGTACACCATTGAAATGCTAAGAAGAACTACAAGCAAAAACAAGCATTTTTTAAACAGAAAATAACCATCAACTCTTTAAAAAAATACATTTTGGGTCAAATTGTTTTCTATTCTATCACTCACTGGTTTGTTAACTTGTATCCTGTAACCACCCACCTTTAGTTTAACCTTAGATTTAGTGAAACTTTATCTTCAAAATTAACAAATTAACTTTACTTAAATGGTTTTTTAAACCTGCTTCCTGTAAACAATCAATGAACATTTTCAGTGGGAAATTCAGCCATCTGGGGGGGGGAACAAGCCCCTGCTCAGAATCCGAGCCACCTGCCAGCCCCCCCAAATTTTAAATATGTTAATTACGTATAGTCCAACAGAAACAAGACCTTTACACTTTTTGAGTAGTGAACTGGGAAATGCGCAGTTGAACCCGACAATTGGCTAATTTTTATATTTAGGGAAAAGATCGAGTGCCCTGACTCGATACCTTTAATAATTAGCCCTAGCAGTATGTCATATTCTTATTTGCACAAAACTTACCATTGAAAAGAAATGTTTTTTTTTTAAATGTTTTAACTAATAAATGCCAAAAATTGAAAATGCCGAAAATTCCCAATATCCCCGGGCCCTTCAAAATTTCCGGAAAGTTTCCGGGAACGTTTCCAAATTCCCGAAACTTTCCACCCCTTTGCAACCCTACTTCCCTAGTGGTCAAGTCCGTCTTGTAATAAACGGAGTTCCCTATCAGTCATCACTGTTGCTAGTCAACAATACCTGAAAAATAAAAAAATCATTAGGGGCCTATTGCAAATGTGAAATCCTACTTTTTTTAAACCTAAAAACCCTGAAAGCCTACCCTAAAACCACGCGAAACAACCGGGCTACGATTAGAGACCCGGGGTTATTAGTCACCAAAAACTAAAAAGTATTACTAAAAAATTTGAACCAACACATTAGAAATCGCACAAAAACCTACATACTAAGAAAAAGTCAAAAGTTAATGTTTGGTTTTCCTCTGGATGGGCTCCACGTAGTGTGATACACTTTGCCGATCTTTTTTTTTCTCTGACAGGGGTGCCAGAGACTCCATCCACACCCGAGGTGGGGGGTCCAGTTTACTCGCCGGAGACGCGAAGAATGCATCAGGATAGCACTGGATTACATGGTACCGTGGCATACTCACCAAGGACTGAGTATGACCTGACATTAGCGGTTCATCTAAATTCATCGGCATCATGGTCCGTGGATACCCGGCCAGTTTGTCGCAAAAACCATGGCCGGAACAACCGGGGCTCAAAAGCTCGGCGATACCGAGTATGGTTCCCCGCTTTTACACGGGTTTGAACTCTTTCTTACCGGAACAACCCTACGCAAAAACATGGTTTTTTTGAACGGATGACTCGTGGCCTCAGAGCTCGGCAATACCGAGTATGGTTTCCCGCCTGTAGCGCGGATTTTGATCTCTCTTTACGGAGCCCTATCGATTGTTGCAAAAAAACATGCCCCAATCGACCCGGAGCTCAAAATACGGTTTTGCCCGCTCTATAGGCGGTTTAGAACTCTCTCTTACCGAGCGGAACCATTTCGCTCGAGGGAAAATGCCCCATATGATGCCTAACCAAAACATCACCGGGCATGTTCCGAGTATACTGGGTCCGGGTTCAGTGTGTAAAATCTTAAACCGTCTCTCTTTTCCTCCCAAGCCTGGTAAGCGTCTGAAAATCAGCAACGGTGCTTTGCGTGCCGCTCCTCCTCAAACCATATATGCCGACTTTCGCCTATCCTTTTTTTTTTTTCCTCTCGCAGCCCTCACCCCTCCTTATATCTTATATATATACGTCTGGTCCCGAACCAGGCCCCAGTCGCTACAGGCCGGCTCTTTTTACCTCTGCGCATGCTACAATTTTTGTACACAATCCAATGTAACGCTACCGAAAGCAATGATCCACACTAGTGCTTTTTTGTGCTAAAAAAAGCCATCAGTCACCCCTACTGCCACATTAAAAATTTCGGTGCGCCCACGCCTAGTAGCGGGCCCACGCTAGCATCGTTACGCCCAACCATATGACGTCACTGGCTACCAGAATCCTTTGGCTCTTTTTTGAGTCTCAGTAGGGGCGCCATGTAATTTTTTTTACTGGGATCTTAACACATAATTTTGTTCCGCCATCATCGCCGGTTTTATTGTAGACTAAGATCTATATTTCACTTATCTGATATAAGTCTGCGTTATCTACGGCTGATCGGAGTTTGGATGTGTTTTTTTGGTGTTTTGAAGACTTTTTCAAGATCCAACCGATCGGAGGTTCCCAATTTGGGCAGTTCCGAATTTGGAAAGCTGTTTGACATAAGTATCAGATATATATATATATTGTGTTATCCATTACAATGGGTGCCCGGCCACCGCGAGCCTCAGGCCTCTTGTTTCACGTTGCTCGTCTAGCGGGTATTAAGTGGGCTTATTTCTTAGGCCAGGTTAGCTCCCCCCTACTACGTTCCACACTTAGACCGCCGGGCATTATTGTGATATTTGTGTCCCTGTGTCGTGTCTGCTCCCTTGGGGCATTAGTTTTTTCATTGGTTTTCGCCCTTGTCGATAGCATCGCGGTGCAGCCATGTCTTTATGTTCTTCAATGTTCTAAGAGGGGGCGGGCTGGGGTGCTTATGCCAATGAAATCTCAAAATTTTTTTCTTAATTTTTTTTTTGGGGGAGGTGCCCCGTTTCTTCTGTCGTCCGTCTTGTCTTCCTGGCCTTATTCTGTTCCAACCCTTTGGATTTTCTGGTTTCTCGGCGCATGTTTTTACAACTTTCGTACACTAACAATGTTACATAGGCTTTTTTCTTTTCTTCTTGATGTTGCAGCACTATGAAATCCAACCCGTCTACACCGTAGGTGATACGAAGATGTTCAGCATTCAAGGAGATCCTTCGAAGACAGGACAAAGATCCGCATTAGCTATGTGTGAAATTAAAAGTGTACAACAAAAATACTCCTCGTAACAGTCACAAGGGTGTCGAATTGAAGATTCCGAAAGTAGTTTTTTCTTTTGATGAATTGGATGTAATATGGGAGAGGAAATTAAGAGACATAAGGCTAAGACTATACCTCCTCCGTTCGGGGCATCTCCCTCCGTGTCAGCCGCCGGTGAAGCCTCTACCACCGACCTCTCAACCTAAGAAGTTCAAGAGTACAAGTTCTTACCTTTGTATCTAGTCTCCAGGCGATGTTTACGACTGTGGCCACGGAGGCTGTCAGACATATTATATAGGGCTAACCCTCAAGGCCACTCCTGCAGTTATTCTAGATAAAGGGCCAGTTATTGAAGTGAACCCCGGTTGCTAATGATTATTTACGATTGTTGGCAATCCACCCTTCCTTCCCAAGTGAATTGGAAGATTTTTAACGGTTGAGTAGTCCGACCGTGCCCGCCTCATTATAGTCCTAACGAAATCCGCCATGGCTTTTGTGAACGGCTCTAATTCATTCAAGTGATCCGACGACCTTTGCAGTCTAATCAACGGGAAAACTTCTGCCTTCATTTCAGTGATGCTTTCACAATACCTAACCAATCAGGCCGGCACTTATTCCCTGGAGGGATGTATAACCCACTTCATCCACACACCGGCAGCCCGTGGCTCTATCTACAATGGTGAATAATGAATGAAGGGCGACTTCCGGGTCGCGGCGGTGAAACTCAACGACCGTTGTTAAGTTAAACCCTATTGATGATGATAGAATTATTGATAAGGGTACCGGCGGTACTCGGGAATCGGTCTATTTCCGTAATAGATGTGTGGGTTTGCGTGAGACATGATATAGAGATAGTAATGATAGAGAGATTATTCCAGAGTCGGCTCTACGCCTCCTGACGGCCGTGCATCTCGTCCTTGTGATGACTCAGTCTATTCCAACTAGGACCGCCGCTGTTACCGATGATGTACCGACAAGTCATCAAGCCTTAATTTAAAGGACATAGTGACTATTCTTGACTGAGTGTAGTTATTCTTTCACGGGGTCTACCTATTCCTCCCCGACTCCGAAGAAAGTTAAAGTTGTGATGTAGAGGTGGACAACGATAAAGGAAGAGTTGCTATGTCTATCTACTCCACACGTACGTCCAAGTCTCCTGTTGTTTTTGGTTCGCCAGGTCGTTCATCTGAACATTCTTCGGGCCGTTGCCATCGTTCCCTCCCCGGAAAAGAATACTTCATCCGTTCCTCCGCCTATTCAACCGCCGGGTCGCCGTTCTTCAGCTTCGCTGTTTGTTCCTTCACTTCCGTCGGCTTACCAATCTCCCCAATCGACCAGCCGTCGTCATGCCTCCAGAAAGGGTTCTCCTTCATCATCGATTCCTCTTATCTGATACCAGAAGGAAAGGATCATTCTCTACTTCCTGTAGACGTCCCTCACCTTCCAGAGATCGCAGCCCCATACGCAATCCTCCAGTGATATTCACCGTAGAAGACGTTCTTCCTGAGAGAAGTTAAAGATTGAATATGTTGGTCGTAAATGGGATTCTTCTGAGGGACATTACAGCTGCCGCAGCCGTCGTTCTTCTCCAAATAGGGATGGCTCTGGTGCTAATAATACTTTCTCCTCTCCTCTAGAAAGTCTCATTCACGTAGTAAGAGAAAGCATCATTACTCTTCTAAGCCATGACTAACCGAAGAATCTAGAGCTCTCCTTCAGGTATTCTCCACGTGTCGTCCCAAGTCCCATGACCGGAAAGATTCTTCAGGTTCAAGACATAGTGAAAGTCATCTCATATGTTCCCTTAAATCCAAGACTGTTTATCGTGAGAAATTCGTGGCTTCTCCTCCTCGCGAACTGATTCTAACCGACTCGTTCCTCTGGTAAAGTGAAATTGCCGCTTTTAGTGGATCTTCCAAGAATAGGTCTAAGTTGATTGATGTCTCTGATAACTCTATATCAAAGACTAATGATAAAGTTTTATTTACTCCAAGACTGGAGTTTACGTACTAAAATCTTTCTGATGAAAAGAGAAGTCCGCCGTGCAACATAAGTACTGAATCCCAAGGTGCTAGATCTGATAACTAGGATAGAGGATTTCCTCTTAGGGAACAACTATGTGATTCATCACAGAAATGACCTAACTGAATGCCTGCTCCTACCAGTGTTATCCTCGAGTTCAAGCCACCGAAACTTACAACCATTATCGTCTGATTCTACTCTCCATGCGTTGCACAATCTAGTCATGTACTTCAAGTCAAGAGCCCACTAGTGATATTTGAGCAAGATTCTGATCTGTTTGAGGATCGAATTTAATAAAATTTCCTCCCAAATATTTTGGATCTCCTTAATCCGATGTTGACTCCTTTAGACTGAAGACTTTGAAGATCTACGTTACCTATCTCCAGAGTTGCGGCAACCTTTTTTGGCACTTGTTTTGTTCATGCGTGGATTGAAATGTGATTCTGCTACTACTCAAGATTCTACAACTTCGGACTTTGGTTGGGACCGCAAAGCATTATAGAAACATAGTGAAGCCTATCATTTCTGTTACGACGCTTACGACAGACTATTATAAGGTTCAGAAGTCTATTTGAGACTGATTATCAGAAGAAGACTCCCTTTCTCAGATTGATTCCTGAGTCGTTCCCTTCAAGTGAGGTAATATAAAGGAATTCCTTCTCTTACCTTTTGTTCCTAACCTTGCTGGGATAAATGAAATCTGATGAGAAGACTTTCTGCAAGCCAAGACAATGCCCACCAGCCGGTGTTGAAGGCAGTTCTTCTGAGAAACATAAGGAACCTGTCCATAATAGTTGATTCCGGATTAGGGCAAAGACGGCTCCGATCTCCGCCCATTGGAACATATCCTCGTGATGGGAATGAAGAACTTTAACTGTAGCCTTGTTGTCTCTTGGCCACCTTATGAACGGGTTAATGGAGCCTAATGAAGAGCTGTCTAATGAAGCTATTGAGAATGCCTTTATACTATGAGAGATCTTCATCAAGTTTCGCTGCAGAGCTTTTGAGCGAAGATTGCCCTTTACATTAGTGGCCTCTAAAAGAAAAATGCTGTTGATGCGTTGAATTTTCAGCCAAAGAAGTTCTCCTTAACGCTCCCAGAAGAAAGGATCTCTTGGAAACAGTGGTCTCAGTGTAGCTTCCTCAGGAATAAAGAACTTGTAAGCCTGGCGATCAAGCTGCCAAGGAGTCTAATAGTAACACGTCCAGAGGCTCCTTCCTCCAAATATAGACCTTAAAGATACAACCTTATGATTATGGCTAATACCGGCAGAAGGTCCCTCCGCCTCCAGTTATGGTCCTGCCAATAGAGGGGAAATAGAGGTTCCTTTCGGAAGTCGAATATGACTTTAGATAGCAAGTCCAGCTATAGAGGCTCTAGACAGTTCGGAAGTTATTCTTCCTACCCAGACGTAGAGGAGCCAGACGTGGCGCGAGTAAGGGAGGAAAGTACAATTGACTCCTTCCTACCTTTGACGCCAGTAGGGGGCGTCTGAAGTTTTTTCCTCCGGCGTGGCGATCGATGAACCTCGGATCAATGGATTTTACAGACTATTTCAGAAGGTTCCCATTTGGAGTTTACCGATTTCCGCAGATGAAGTCGATGCTGCACTACCTAAAACCGGAGTTCTAGGAGCGATTTTGACTTGAAAAAGCAAAGCTTTTTCCAACAGAAGAGAGAATTTCAAGATTGAGGGATTGAATCCTGCTCATTCTGAAGAGGAATTTATATCCGGCTCATCTATTGCTCCGCTGCTTAGGGATGATGGCAGTGTGTTAGACCTTCTACCCTTCTGCAGATTGAGATTGAGACTTCTCCAGCTACATCTCCTGAGTTCTACAGAGACTACCCGTCATGATCTAAACCGTCAAGTACCGTTAAAGCCAACGATTGCGAAGCACCTACGATGGTTAAGCAACTCAAAGAATCTTATGGTGGGAAGAAGTTCAGGAGGCCCTCCTCATCAAGTTAAGTATAACAACAATGCTTCGAAGCAGGAGGTGAGCAACATGAGATCCCACAAGGGAGTATGGTCCAAAATGAATATGGAAGCTCCATAGAAATTTCCTAGAGTTGCCTATCAGTCTACCACTCCTCGAAAGCGGTTCAAACAAAGATTCTTGGGAAGTCATGCAAATCATATCAGACAATTCCACTGTGGTTGCCTACATCAATTAACCAAGGAGGGACAAGAGTATCCTCATGTGCATTGCGACCATCCGCCTCCTCACTTGGTTCCAGTATCATTTAATTACCCCAAGCGGAACAATCTCCCAGGAGTCATAAACTGTAATCGCAGACAGTCTTTCCAGAGGGAAATCAGCCAAGATGCATGCCTACTCGGAATCACCTGATTGGCATCTCAACAGGCCGCATATGGCCAGATATTTTGAAAACATTTACATCCCATGGTATATCTGTTTTTGCGAACAGCAACATCACCAACTCCCAACATACTGCTATACGCACGTGGCTGGAAACGGACTAAAAGCCTTGGTGAAAGACTGCTTTTACAATAAGTTGGGAGAACCTGATTGCATTCCCCTTTCCACCGAAAATTCTGCCAAAGTACTGACTACCGAGTTTAGCATCAAGGTCATGCCAAGATGCTGCTTGTAGCCCCATTTTGGGCCACGTCAAAGTTTGGTTTTTTTGAGGCTGGTCAGCATGCTGGCATCCCATCCAGACTGATTCCCTTTAAGAAAATCTATTGGTGTCTGAGAAACAAAAAGAGTGTTCGCTCCAAAGACTAAAGTCTCTACACTTGTACCACTGTGTGGCCTCTCTCAAGCTCGCCTTAAAACGCAAGGGCTTTTCAGAAGAAGCTGCCTCCCTGGCGGCGGGAGCACGCAGAAGTCTACCACCGCATTGATCTACAATATCCCGACTTCGAGATCATTTCTGGTGCAATAAACATAAGGTTTATCCGGCCGACTGCATCTGTAGGAAACGTGGCTAACTTCCTAACTCTCTTTTCTCAAGAAAAGCTCCAGCCTTCGCTATTAGGAACTACCTGGCTGCCATTTCTACTATCCATAATAGCCCGGACATGATTAGAGAAGTTAAGAGTCTCACTCGATCTCATTAAGGATATTAATAAATCGTCCAACTATCGAACCTCACTCCTTCTGGGATCTTCCATTATCCCCAATACGTAGCTGTCGATCCTATTTGAACCTTGGACACAGCCACCTCCTTGACTTACAAGAAGGACAGCATTCCCCTATGGCGCTTCTACCAGAGGTGTTCCGAAATTCTGCGTTATCTACCGACAAAAGTATATGAGATTCTCGAACTCTCACAATGTTACTCTTTTTCCTCGTGCTGGTTTCATGGCTAAAACTCAGACACTCAGTTAATGCACCTCAACCAATAGTATTCCCGAACTACCCGTGTTACTGGTGCTCCCTGAGGATAAACGCTGGGGTCCAGTCAGAGCTCTCCGACATTATTACCCCCGCACTGCCTTTTTGAGGAAATCTATGGATTTTCTTCAATTTCTGACCACCTCTTTATAACTACAGTTAAACCTTACAAACCTGCGAACAAAACAAACATTATCACGCTTGGTCACTTCCCTCATCTCTGATTCTTTAAAAGTGAAAGCCTCGTCACTGACAGTAACATCGCCTTTACCCTCATGCTCATGAATAGAGTCAGGCAACATCTTGGGCTTTTCACTTGGAGTGAACATTTTCTGATATTATGGAGCAGCAGAATGGAGGATGCCTACTACATTTCAAAATATTTATATATGAAGGGACGTCCTTACTAATTAACCAAACCGTGGCCAAAAACCATCCTGTCAGCAAAGCAGTCAAGAGTAAGAGGAGGATTCCATGCATCATTATAATATGCTCATAAGGTGAGGATTGGCGGTATAACTTCTCTGTCCTTATATTGATGTGTTTTAATAATATACTATCATGTAATTTTATGTATATGGCTATACTATGGGGCAAAATTATCTAAGCTTCCATTAAAAGCACTGGCAAGAAACCCCGCTACTACTGAGACCTAACCACCGCTCCACTTCCTCCACCTAGTGACGAGTGTGGCAGTCATGCACAAGTTGGATCATTTCGTAAATGTATATAGAATGCATAAATAGAATTCTCACCAATGGTGGAGATGTTCATGTTATGCATGAGACGGGCGAAGGAATCCAACTAGTACCCCTCATCCAGGCCCTTCCCCGCAGGTGGAGCCTTGGGGAAGGTACACAAATGAGCAAAGGATTCTGGACGCCAGTGACATCATATGGTGGGCGTACCGCTGCTAATCGTGGGTAACCGCTACTAGGCGTGGGCGCACCGAAAATTTTTAATGTGGCAGTCGGGGTTGTCTGATGGCTTTTTTGGAGCACCAAAATGCACTAGTTGGATCATTCGTAGTAATAGCATGCATAAAATAGAACAATCCACAATTTTGGTGATATATATCTATAGATGTAGGGTAGCAGCACCTGTCAGAAAACCGACAACCACCTCACTGCAAGTGTGCATAATATATACTAAAAATACTATACGGCCTGCCAAAAGGTATATAGAACTTGGCGTTGTAGCGCCGCGTTGAGTGCATTAGTGCGGATTTGGAGGCGGGGCCGAGATCGTGTTTCCTGGTGTGTGCCGCGAAATTGGGAGGCGAGTCGTCCCGTCCCAATCACAGGGCCCGAACACGGGACGACTATATAGGCCCTCGAATTGGGCGGGTAACCATTTATGGACCGCAGGGGTTCTCTATATGAAATGCGCGTTGGAGAGGTGGCTCCGGGCCGTGTTTCCATAGTTAAAATGAGTGCGTTAGTGCTGATTTGGCGGCGAGGCCGTCGAGATCGGGTTTCCGGGTGTGTGCCGGCGAAAGGGGGAGGCGAGTCGTCCCGCCCAATCACGGGTGCCCAGACACGGGAGATTATCTAGCGCCTCGAAATTGGCGGTACCACTTATGGACGCACAGTGTTTTCTCGAAATTTAAATGGGAAAAATCCGTTGGGAGAGGTGGCTTCCCTGGCTGTCATAGTTTAAATGAGTTTGTTGTTTGGGGGCCGTTAGTGCCTGATTTGGAGGCGATGCAGGGCCGATATCGGGTTTCCGGGTGTGTGCCGGCGAAAGGGGGAGGCGAGTCGTCCCGTCCAATCCCGGGGCCCCGGAAACACGCCCGGGAACGACTATAATAGGCGCCTCGAAATTGCGGTACATTATGTACCGCAATGGGTTTCTCGATATGAAATGCGCGTGGAGAGTGGCTCCTGGCCTGGTTCATATTTTAAATTAGTGGGTTAGTGCGGATTTGAGGCGACGCCGGTCTATATCATGTTTCCGGGTGTGTGCCGGCGAAAGTGGGAAGCGAGTCGTCCCGTCCCAATCACAGGGCCCGGACCAGGGACGACTAGGCGCCTCAAAATTGCGGTACCATTATTGACCACAGTGGTTCTCGATAATGAAGATGCGTGGGAGAGGTGGCTCCTGGCCGTGTTCAGAGTTTAAAAATTATTGCGTTAGTGCGGATTTGGAGGCAAGGCAGGCCGAGATCGTTTTCCTGGTGTGTGCCGGCGAAGTGGGGGCCAGTCGTCCCGTCCCAATCACGGAGCCCGGACACGGACGACTCTATAGGCGCCTCGAAATTGCGGTACCATAATGGACCGCAGGGGTTCTCGATAATAAAATGCGCTGGGAGAGGTGTCTCCTTAGCCGTGTCATAGGTTTGGGGAGGCTTCGAACGCCACCCCGTTAAGTTTGTGTTATTTGCCGTGCTTTTGCGACATGCCGTGGCCCTGCCACCCCGACATGCCGTGCCCTGCCACGACATGCGTGGCCCCTTGCCACCGACTGCCCGTGGCCCTCCATGTAACTTAGGTCGGGCCACGACAGCGCTTTTTCCCATATGCCTTGGGTGAACTTCCTTACGCAAAGAATTTCCTCACGTTTAAACCTATATGCCTTGCGTGAAACCAGCGCGAAATTGGCGGGGAAGCTTAAACTCAACGCGTAAACATTTAACCTATATAGGCCTACAAATAAACAAATTCTAATAAATATTTCAAAAAACATTACAAATATAATTTTGTTAGAACTCAATTGGCTCTAGTTACATTTAAAATGCTTCTCTTGATTTTGGGACGTTTTCCGCTCTGGGACGCTTTTGTTTCATAGCCTTGGGTTAAACCTCCTTACGCCCAAGATTGTCCTCAACGTTTAACTTATAGGCCTGGCGTTGAAACCAATGCGAAATTGGCGGGAAGCTTAACTCACGCGTAAACATTTAACCTATATATGCCTTGTAAATCTTCATATCTCGCTGTTAACCAATATAATCTTGTTAGAAGTTCAATTTGCTCTAGTACATTAAAAGAAAATGCTTTCTAAGTGATGTTTGGGACGTTTTTTTTCCGCTCTGGGACACTTTGGTTCTTTGCAATTGCATCTCGCGGCCCATCTCGGCCGTTGTGGCCGTTTTCCCCCTCCCCGCAGAAGTTGCAAATGCTTCTCCTTTGCATCTGGGCAGTTTCCTCCCCGCAGGAGGCCCAATTGCTTTTAAATGCATCTGGGAACGTCTTCCCGGAAATTATGCCGATGGCCTTTTAAATGCATTGGGGACGTCTTCCCGGAAAATAGAATGCTATGCTTTTAAATGCATCATGGGAAACGTCTCACCGGAAAATGATGCGATGCTTTTCAATGCATCTGGTACGTCTTCTCCCTGAGAGACGCGATGTCCTTTTGAAGCATCTGGGGCGTCTTTCCGTAAAGTGACGCGATGCTTTTGAATGCATCGGGGACGTCTTTTCCCCGGAAAATGACGCGCTGCTTTTCGTTGCATCTCGTCCGTTAGCGACTTTACGTTCCTTATTTCATGTGCCGGGGAAAACGTCCGAGATGCATTGAAAATGCAAAATTTGCAAAAAAATGGCCTTATCAATGCTTCTGGGCCGTTAACCAAAAATCAAATGCTTTTAAAGCAGCTGGACGATGGGTCGCAAAACGAACCCGGTCCGGTGTTAGGGTTTTGTAAAGAAGGTTATGTGAGGGAATAATGCTTCTATGGTTGTATTTATGGTGAGGAATGGGCGCAAAAAGTGGAAAGAGGAAGATGACAATAATAAAGTCACACAAAAGGTAGTGAAGATTCAACTGCTACACCGGTAGTGCAAAACCGAAGACTAACCAAAGAGAAAGGTCACTACATGAAGAAGACTGGCTACCGCAAGGAAATATGTTCCTATGGGCCAGAACAAAGGGTATATCCTAAGCCCCAGGTCAAGCTACAAGACCCGCATATGCGATGTGCGACGTGCGAAACAAGAGCCCTTTCGTTCAGATTCCAGAGATAAGGGACAAAAGAAGTTCCAAAAAAAAAACTAGTCTAAACCCAGAAAACAACAAAAAGAAAACCGATTTGGTACCTGATAGGGGAAAACATGAAGGCAGAGTGAAAATTTTTCTACCGGCCTGGGAAGAGTAACATGCGATCCTTGGATTTCTTCAAACAAGAGCGGTTTACCCAAATCGAGTTTGTACACCAACCAAAACAATCAAAGGTGGCCAAATCCAATAAAATATGAACAAGGAAACAACACATTCTCAATCGAATAGGAACATGTGTTAAAGGGACAATAAGCAAGTTCAGAAATGCCCTCAACAGGTTGATTCAACAATATTTGTAGTACCCAAAAAAAGACAGGGGGTTACAGGACCAGTATTACCCTCAAAACTAACAAATTCATAAAATCCGAACATTTCAAATGGAGTCAATGAGCATGATCAAACAGATAATACAGAAAGACAGTTGGATGATCGCAATAGAATACGAGACGCATTTACTTCATATCCCAATTTGCAGGGAACACAGGAAATTCTTGAGGTTCCAAAATGGGACAGCAAGATTTACGAGTTTCAAGTAGTCCCTTTCGGATTGAAGTCGGGCTCGTCTTTTCACAAAGATAATGAAACCAATAATGTCAATTGCCCGTCTGAGGTCAATGAAAGGTATGATTTACCTAGACGATCTGCTTCTCGTAGCTCAGACCAATCAAGAATGTCAGGCACAAAAATCAGTATGTCTGCAATTATTCCAAAGCCTAG